>JAPZIH010001078.1:0-63825 GCA_027410445.1 Discoglossus pictus
TCCACTCCCTCCCCTCCTACTCTCTCTCCCTCCCCTCCTTCTCTCTCTCTCCCTCCCCTCCTTCTATCTCTCTCTACCTCCCCTCCTTCTCTCTCACCCTAATCCCCTTCTCTCTCTCTCTCTTTCCCCTCCTTCTCTCTCTCTCCTTCCCCTCCTTCTCTCTCCGTCCCCTCCTCTCTCACTTTCCCTCCCCTCCTTCTCTCTCTCCCATCCTTCTCTCTCTCCCATCCTTCTCTCTCTCTCTCCCATCCTTCTTTCTCTCTCTCTCTCTCTCTCCCCTCCTTCTCTCTCTCCATCCCCTCCTTCTTTCTCTCTCCCTCCCCTCCTTCTCTCTCTCTCTCCCTGCCCTACTTCTCTGTCTCTCCCTCCCCTCCTTCTCTGTCTCTCCCTCCCCTCCTTCTCTATCTCTCTCTCTCTCTCTCTCTCCCCTCCTTCTCTCTCTCCCTCCCCTCCTTCTCTCTCTCTCTCTCTCCCCTCCTTCAATCTCTCCCTCTCCTTCTTCTCTCTCCATCCCCTCCTTCTCTCTCTCCCTCCCCTCCTTCTCTATATTTCTCCCTCCCCTCGTTCTCTCTCCCTCCCTCGTTCTCTATGTCTGCCCTCCTTCTCTCTCTCTCTCTCCCTCCCCTCCTTCTTTCTCTCAACCCTCCTTCTCTCTCTCTCCCTCCTTCTTTCTCTCTTTCTCCCTGCCTTTTCTCTCTCTCTTCCTCCCCTCCTTCTCTCTCTATCTCCCTCCTTCTCTCTCCCTCCTCTCCTTCTCTTTCTCCCTCATCTCCTTCTCCCTCTCTCTCCCTCCCCTCCTTCTCTCTCTCTCTCCCTCCCTCCTACTCTCTCTCTCCTTCTCCTCCTTCTCTCTCTCTCCCCCTCCCCTTATTCTCTTTCTCTCCCTCCCCTAATTCTCTCTCTCCCTCCCCTCCTTCTCTCCCTGTCCATCCCCTCCTTCTCGCCCTGTCCATCCCCTCCTCTCTTTCTGCTTCCCTTCCTTCTCTCTCTCTCCCTCCACTCCTTCTCTCTCTCCCACGTCCTCTCCTTGCCCTGTGTCTCTCTTCCCCGTTTTTCTCTCCATGCCCTGTTTCTCTCTTCTCCCTACTTCTCTCCTTCCTCTAATTCTCTCCCTCCCCTCTTTCTCTCTCTCCCTCCCCTCCTTCTCTCTCTCCCTCCCCTCCTTCTCTCTTTCCCTCCCCTCCTTCTCTCCTTCTCTCTCCTTCTCTCCCTCCCCTAAGTCTCTCCTTCCCCTCCTTCTCTTCCTCCCCTGTGTCTCTCTACAATTCCTTCTCTTTCCCTCCCCTCCTTCTATCTCTCTCCCTCTCCTCCTCCTCTCTCTCTCCCTCCCCTCCTTCTCTCTCCCTCCCCTCCTTCTCTCTCTCTCTTTCTCTCTCTCCTCCTTCCTCTCTCTCCCTCCCCTCCTTCTTTCTCTCTCCCCCCTCCTTCTCTCTCTCTCCCTCCCCTCCTTCTCTCTCTCTCTCTATCCCTCCCCTCCTTCTCTCTCTCTCCCTCCCCTCCTTCTCTCTCGCCCTCCCCTTCTTCTCTCTCTTTCTCCCTTCCCTCCTTCTCTCTCTCTCTCCATCCCCTCTTTCTCTCGCTCCCCTCACCTCCTTCTCTCTCTCTCTCCCCTCCTTCTCTCTCTCTCTCTCTCTCCTTCCCCTCCTTCTCTCTCTCCCTCCCCTCCTTCCACTCTCCCTCCCCTCCTTCTCTCTCTCCCCTTCTTCTCTCTCTCTCCCCTTCTCTCCCTCCCCCTCTTTCTCTCTTCCTCACCTTCTTCTCTCTCCCTCCTTCTCTCTCTCTCCCTCCCCTCCTTCTCTCTCACTCCCTCCCCTTCTTCTCTCTCTCTCTCTCCTCCTTCAATCTCTCTCTATCCCTCCCCTCCTTCTTTCTCTCTCCCCCTCCTTCTCTCTCTCTCCCTCCCATCCTTCTCTTTCTCTCCCTCCCCTCCTTCTCTCTCTCTCTCCCTCCCCTCCTTCTCTCTCTTTTTCTCCCTTCCCACAAAAAAAAATTCCACAAAGCAAATACGGCTTTCACAAAAACCTGTACGACATACAACATACACCATTAGCAAGGAAGCTTCATCATACAAACCCGCCTACCACATACACATTCACTGCCATTTTACAACACTAACTTGAATGCGGAAGTACCCAGCTACACTAACGTCTTCCCCTCGCGCATGCAGCCTATTTACATTACACACTTCACACATTGCTGACACTTACACCTCAGCTCCACAACACTGCAAACCTACATTGTATACTGCAGGAACATGAAAACAGGTTGTCAGCTCTTCAGCACAATGCTTCCTGCATGTATTACTTATAAATATGTAAAGTATATTAATTTATTAATTTACTACTTATTTAATTAGCATCACAATATACATATACCCCCCAAAAAAAAACACTATCGCAAAAAAACGCAAAAGACATTCACTGCGCGCCACCGCTGCTCATAGCACACAAACTACACCAGGGGACAGCTTTGCAATAAGCGCAATAAGCAGATCAGCGCCGACCTTACAATGACAGCCAAAGCGCCTCTGATAAAAAAAGTACAACAACCAAGAGGCTCGCAATGAGCGCCGAGATCTCAGACCACCATAAAAAATAATTTCTGTGCCAAACACCATTTTTTGACTTACAATTCTATTGCCGTCATTTTTTGACTGGCAATTCGCTAGTTAGTAATTAAAAATGGAAGACTAACATTTTGGAAAAATGCTCAAATTTTGTATGTCAGCAATATGTGATTGTTTATGTGAATCTCTTATTTGTAGAGTAAGTTTGGGGTTTAGGGCTACAGTATAAAGTCCAATAACTAAACTGTACACTGCTGGATAGGTACAGATCACCAAGAGAATGTGACATATGTCCATATTATGATAAAGTTACTGTCATATTTAGGAGGGCCCACTGGACCTTTGGGGACTGTTGGACTGAGAGAGGGCCTGAACCATCACTAGTGGGCCGCTATGTATTCTACCTATCTCTGACAGATGTCCCCTGAGCTGGAGTATCAGGACACCGGAAGCCATGTTGCCTACCTTGTGTCGGTTTCGTGACCCCTGGCTGCATAAACTCTCAAGTTTCAGAGCAGACCAATGGACTGAAACATTAACATAAAAACACCAGACCCTGGATAGTTTTTGCCCTCTCAGGGGTTGTCCAGAGGGAACTCCTTCCTGGAAATCTGGAAACTGTGTGGGAGTGTGGGGGGGGGAATCGAACAGTCCTTTAGTGGACAAGAGGGGATGGACTTTACTGGCAGATGTACTTTTTATTGTTTTGGAATTGTTTTATATCACTGAGAGAGATTTAAAGAGAGGCTGATACACTAACTAACGGTGTAGATTACTGCTTGTACCAGGTGCTATCCTGATTAAAAGGACTAACTCCCAGGTTGTCAGTTTAAACATACATAAGCAAAGTATATGTTTATTTTGAGGGGAAATAATAATCCTGATCACTGGAATTAATGCTACTGATACTGCCTTCAACTCTGCTCCTAGTTATGGCTGAACATGCTTCCTGTGTCCCTGTGGTGGTGGGATGCTGTCATAGGATTCATTACTGCTAAACACAGACTCTCAAAGAACCCCATGACCTACTGCTTGCGATTGATCTAGGATCCTTCTGAGTCCAACCCAGAAGTGGGTTGTAACATTTACCTCATTCAAGGGCCATTTACCTCACTGTGAGTGCTCTTCTTAATATGAAAGAATGGGTAATGGTATGTTTAAATGATCTAGTTTTAATTACACTAATACCAGCTAAAAATCTAAAGTTTTAAGTCTGTTTACATTCAATGTGTAGCCTGCCTACTGACTGTTGTGTGAGTAATAACAGATTGCTGAGTGCAGTGAACTCAGTGATTGATAGAAGTTTTTCTGTGGACAGGGCTGCACTGACCAGTTAACCCATAGCTTACCTGTTCAGGTGATTCCAGAATTTTATGTCTGCACAGACAGAATTTTCTGCAGTAAGTAAACAAATTAACCCTTTGCAAGGTCTATTCCCTTCATTCTGGAATATAAGCAATCTTACCATTGACTTGAATTGTGGACACAACCTTGCAAACTGATTGACTGCAGTAATGCACAAGCAAGTGGACAGTGCACAAGCAAGTGGGCAGTCTGTTTTACATGTAAACACACTTTCAGTTTACAGGTTGTCTTGATTTCCTGAAGTACTGAGTTTTTGGAGCTTCTTACAGTCCAACGACTCTAAGCAGTTTTCGGGCTCCAGCTCATTGGAAAAAACTATTGAGTTCATCAATGCCATTAAGATCCTTCCTGTATATATCTTCAGTGTATATATAAAGAGAGAAAGAGATCCCCACTTTATATTTTTTTTTATCAAACAGTGTAGGACTTGTAGGATCCTTTCAATTTAGGGAAAATGTCACATGTTGGTGAAGTGTTTAAGAGAAAAAAAAAAGCATTAAGACATGGACAGAAACACATTTTTAGAGAAAATCTTAATTTTAATTGATTTTGACTCAGATAGTAAGCATGGAATGCATATATTAACTTGGATAGTTATTTAATGTTATCCTCCTGAATGTGTTTATGCTATAACAATTACACTTCTAAGAAGTCCCCAGAAATTCACAACCTCTGGATTCTCCCCCTATCCTGCTTTTCTATCATATGAGTTGTCATCTTGCACAACTGTGACCTAAAGCTATACCCACAGGGTCTTTAACCTTATGCTACTAAGAAGCAGACAGTGCCATGCTTTTGTCAGAGCAGCATGAGAAATCAATGAGGCTCTTGCTCTGTAATTGTCTTTCTCTCTGTATTCCCTCCTTCTCTGTACCTGTTTATTTCTCATTGTAACTGTCTCTCTCTCTCTCTCTCTCTGTACCTGTCTCCCTTTCTCTGTACCTGTCTGCCTCTCTCTCTGTACCTTTCTCTCTCTATCTCTCTGTACCAGTCTCTCTCTCTCTCTGTACCAGTCTGTCTCACTCTGTACCTCTCTCCCTCCCTCTCTCTCACTTTGCTGTCTTTCTCTGAAATTCAAATGGCCGCCAACTTCTGTTAAGAACAGATTTTAATGCTCCCCCCACTGATATCATAGCCGACATAGTACGACAACTATATATATGACTAGCGACTTGCCCAACAAAAAATGACGGCAATTATATTTGAAACCATGGCAATGATATTTGCCACACAATGCGTGGCGTTCATCGCAAGACCCTCTCCCCCCAGTGTAGTTTAGGGGCCTTAAAATAAGTGTTACTGACTTGAGTTATCTGTTACTGCCTTTGGTTAAGTGTTACTGGCTTCTGGTTTTTTTTTTACTGCCATCTGCCTTGTTTTCATCTGGTTACGTTTTTTTCAGCTGCCATTCTTTTTCTCACTTTTGATTGTATAAAAACTCCAAATATGGCTCAAATTAGCTTGCAACCTCACTAATTGGCTCCCTGACTCTCCCCTGTGGTGTATGTGAGTGTGTCACTTAATTTGAGGCATATTTCGTTTTTATTCCAGGCTTTTCCAGTTTGGTGGTTTGGCCTTTAAAGTCATATTTTTGGAGCCCCGCAGTCCATCTTCACGCTTCAGATTTTAAATCACACAGGCCATAATTTTGCGTCCGTCACTAAGTCCTGGGACCTCTCATTGCAGCTAAGTTCCGCTTGTCTCTGGATGAGTGCGTGTCGACCCTTGCAATGAGCGCCTTCAGTGATCATTGCAGCCTAAGTGCCGCGGGCCTCACAGTTGGGTGCCTCAACTGCTCGCCTCGCTTTAGGAGGCTCGCAGTTGCGGCCCCACAGGCCACAATGTGAGCAACATACTTGATGCATCTGTCAAATGCTTGTCTCGCTTTGCCGAAATTAAATGGTGGAATCTTGGGTTCCAGCCAAGTGGTTTCTCCAAATCCATTTGCTCTGTTGATTCTGATATGGGCCGCAACGTGAGCAACGTTCTTGGTGCAGGTGTCAACGGCTTGGCTCACTTCACTGCAACGTGACAAACGTCCCTCAACTGACAACTATATATGCAAGGCTATGGGCCCTCTGAGCACCTTCGGCACTCATTGCAGTTTTTTTTACTTTTCTGCTTTGAAATGATCACCTTCGGTGCTCATTGCGAGCCCCACGAGCAGCGCCTTTGACGCTCACTCATTGCAAGCCTCTCCTCCTGTGTACTTCATAGAATAAAGTGTAAAAAGCAAGTGAAGCAATTCAACTTATGCCATTCTAAGGGCACCAGCGAGCACCTAAATAACAACTCCATGAATTAAATTACTAACAGCAGATTAAGCCAGGGTTAGGGTTCTGTGCAAAAAATTTTTAGAGGGTCTAGCCCCTCATAATAATAAACTGCCTGGCCAAATATTACATATTGCTAGGAATTTTTAGCCTTAGACTGGAGAAAGTACTTTGAGAGATTTTAGAGGTCTGTGGAGACAAATTCCTCTCCTACTTGTGTAGGCAAATCCTGCTTGCTGGTAAGTCTTTCTGTTGAGGTGAGTTTACAAGTTCATGAGGTACATCGGGCGTTTCCTTTTATTTTTATGAACTTTAGTCCCTTCTCGGTTGGGTCTAGAGGTGCGAGTTTGTTTCTGAGCTTTATAGACTTCTTCCTGGGATGCAAAGTTTAAACGTTGGAGAAGTTTGGCACTTTCTTCCAAAGAATGGGATAAATAGGAAGATCCATTGTATTAAAAAATAAGAGCTCAGGGAAATCCCTATCTGTATGGTATTTTATGCTTGACCAGATTATCAAGAGTTAGTTTCATTGCTCTTTGCGTCTCCAAAGTTGCAGGGGATAAGTCCATGTAAATCTGGAGGGAGAAACTGTCTGGGTGTTTTATGGAGCATTTCTTCCTGGTTGCAGTGAGAATGAGGTCCCTGTTATTTTGTCTTACAAAATGTACTAATACATCTTTGGGAAGCTCTTGGTTTTTAGAAGCTCCCAGGGCTCTATGTGCTCATTCAATTTCCCAAACATTCTCTGGTAGGTCTGGTAATATATTGCTAATAACAGCTCTTAAGTATTGAGTGAGGTCTGGGACTGATCTGGGGATACCCCGGACACTGATGTTATGTTTTCTTGATCTGTTCTCCAGAACATCAATCTTTTCTTCAAAGCTTGTGATTTTAAAGGGAATTAGGGAGATTTTGGCTCTGTCATGCTCTTGTGTCTCTAGAGTTTTGTCTGTTGTCTCTTCTAATAGGTTTGTTCTTTGATCTAGATTGTGTAAGTCTTTTTTTAAGGTCTTTTACTGCATGAGCAAGATGGGGTTGAAGCATCCTCTATATTCTGGACATCAATTTGTCAGAAACATCCATGTTGTGGGTGGAATTTGTTGAAGATCCTGTGTCTGATTGACCAGAAGCTGAGCCGTGTGGGCGAGAGTGGCCAGATTCAGATTGTTTATAATGCTCAGAAATGCTTCTAATTACATTGCTCCTCTTAGGTTTGCCCATTTTGAGGTTCTTATAGTAAGAGTGGTGTTGAAATGTAGTGTTTAATGATTGGAGTTAGTCGGAGTGCCATTCCAAGAATATAATAATCAGTGCATAATTGGGTGAGAGGACTGGTTATGGTCTGCAGGCACGGTGGTCGCAAACGGCCCTTACTGCTTAGGCCTTTATTCCATTTTCATAGAGGAGGTATGTCTATGGTTAGAGTCTAATGACTTTAAACAAGGGTAAGTAGTATTTTTGTCTTCTTGTCCCCTAAATTGAGGTTTGGTTAGGGTGCCAAACAAGTAAGGTTTTAAAGTCCAATTGTTATACTTCACTGCTTTTTCAAGCAGGTATCTACCTAGTTACATAGTTACATAGGGATTGAGGTTGAAAAAATACTTTTAGTCCATCAAGTTCAACCTTTTAAGATCTTCTCTGATCTGCAATATGCGGATTAGTTGTTAATTGATCCAGAGGAAGGCACACAGAAAAAAATATCTACGTGAAACTTAACCAATCATCTCAAAAGAA
This sequence comes from Discoglossus pictus, assembly GCA_027410445.1. Classification (NCBI taxonomy): domain Eukaryota; kingdom Metazoa; phylum Chordata; class Amphibia; order Anura; family Alytidae; genus Discoglossus; species Discoglossus pictus. The sequence goes on from JAPZIH010001078.1 coordinate 7,939, forward strand.
AAAAAAAAAAAACAATTCCTTCTTGACTCTTGGCTCTACTGGGCTCATCTGGTACTCTTCTCTCTGGGCTGCTTCATAGAGGCTACTTTAACCTGTGTCGGCCAGTGCTACCTGGGTGCCTGTGCTGGTTGCCATGCTGGTTGCCATCTCTTCCATAGAACATTGGCTTTTTATATCATATTGTGGCCTATTACCCACCCTCTCTATATGTCATACATGGTTATAAGTTGAAATTAGACTGTTGGTGTCTATACAGGCTGTAACCCTACACTCATATACACTCATCTAGAGTCTTGTATTTAGCCGTTGAAAAGTGTACACCTAAGACTTGCTGTTTTTACTGTTCATAAGACTTTTGTGATTCTCTAAGTTATTTTGAGCGAGGCCACCCATACATGTTGTCCTTTCCCACAGACAGACTTGGTAAATATATATTTGTGAACATATTATCCAGTGTAACAATTATTAACACTAAAGTTGTATATAATAAGTTATATTCCACTTATTAGTTTTGTAGCCCTTCTCTGTATATTTTCCAGTACTAAAATGTCCGTTTTTGAAGTGGTGCCCAAAATTGTACTCCATATTCTAAATAAGGGTGTACTAGGGATTTGTCTAGTGGCAGATTTATATTTGCTTCCCTTGCTTCTATACCCTTCTTAATACATGCTGTTAGTGTATTTGCCTTTGCAGCTGCTGCTTGTCATTGAGCACTGTTACCTAGGTGGTTGTTCACAAGTACTCCCAAATCCCTTTCAATATGAGATACCCCTAGATTTGCACCATTAATATTATAAATTGCATGCCTATTTGTCCTCCACAAATGCATAACTTTACATTTATTTGTATGAAATCTCATCTGCCATTAAGATGCCCATTCCTCTAATTTATGTAAATGCCTTTGGAGGGAAAGTACATGAGTATCTGATTTAATTACCTTGCACAACTTTGTGTCATCAGCAAAAATGGAGACACTACTTTTTCAGTCCCACTTCTAAGCCATTAATCTAAGCCTACTAACCTCCTCATAGACACTAATTAGATTTGTTTGACATGACCTATCCCTCATAAATCCAGGTTGATCCTACTTATAATCCTGTTCAATTAGACTTGTAGACCTGTTAAATTCCCACAATGTGAAAACCCATAGCCCATAACAGAGCCATTTAGACTTACAGCTTTAAAATTGGCCTCGTAAAGCTACCCAGAAACGATCTGCGGGTGACATGTGGAAAATCCCTACAGGTTATTAAAATCTTAATATACTAACACAATATGCTAACCTATTTATGGCCGACCTGGAAAAGAGATTCCTGTCTACAAACCTTACAGATACTACCGTTACATAGATGACCTGTTCATCACATGGACAGAAGGGGGAGGAAAACTCAAATACTTCCATAATTCGTTCAATACCTTTCACCCATCCATTCAATTTAAAATGGATTACTCCACAGAACAGTTTAACTTTCTGGACACCACCATTTCTATTACAAATGACAAACTTATTTCATCTATCTATAGGAAACCTAAAGACAGATGTAGTTACCTCCACAACTCTAGCTTCTACCCCTCCCATACTAAACAAGGGATAATTCATAGTCAAGCCATCAGATACCACCCTATATGTTCAAATACAGAGGACCGTGATGAACACTTAAAAACCCTTTCTGACTCCTTCAGACAGAAGGGTTGCAAACCTCGTATTTACAACTCAGAAAGTAACCTCTGCCATCAGAACACCCTGGGAACAGCTGTTGAAATACAAAACTTAATAAACAACTTCACATACACCTCTGGTAACCACATACCATCTGGTTATAGAAGGAATACGCAAAATATTTAAGGATTTACAACAACAACTCACAGAGGACACATCATTGACACATATATTCCCAAAATCCCCCATTCTTGCATTTAGGCAGCCACCAAATTTAAGCAGAATGATGATTGCCAAATGAACAGCATAACAGAGAAAATGGCACCAAACCCTGCAATAAAAGTTGCTGCAAACTACGCCAACACAGCTGCAAAGAGGACACAGTCAAACACAACAACAAGACCTACAACATCAGAGGCTCATATTCATGTACATCATCCAATTTAGAGTACATGATACAATGTACTGTATGTGAAAGGGGGTACTACATTGGTGAAACCAGCCAGAAACTACACATGCAAATTAACCTCCACTGAAGCTCCATCAAAAAGAACCATGAAGACAGTTACGGAACTCCAGTTGGACACCATTTCCCGCAGGAGAATCCTTCCATCCAGAGCCTTGAGTCTTTCCAGTGGTATAGTTGTGTTTTCCATGCTGGTATGTGTTTCGAGTGTCCACTAAAATTTTGTACAAAGCCCTCTGTTGTTATAGTAGCAGTGTCCACTGCTATGTGAGTTGCAGTTGACAGAGATATCAGGCCTATCTGCTCCATTAGAAAGCTCTGGTACTGGGTTGGGAGTTCAAGTATCAGAACTGTTTTTTAAACATTTTCTAGAGCTTTATGTTTGTTGAGGCTTCATTTTATAGGAGTTTTAGGGATGTTCAACTCTTATTTGGTTGTTTTTTTTAAGCCTTTAGACAGTGCTCTTGTGAGGCACGTCGTCCTGCTTTGGCAGTAGGCTCAGAACTCTAATTTTCATCTTTTGGGGAAAGCTTCCCAAAAATTCTAGATTTTGTTGCTTATAGATAAAGTTCCTAGCCTAAATATTTGACTCTTACCTAACTTCTTGTTAGTGTCTTTATCGGCTAATATATTATGTACATTTATCAAGATTGCTAGTTTGAACAATACTGATCTTTTGCTGTTGCTGGTTTTTACAAGATTTGGGTGTTCCCTATTTTTTAAATGCTGCTCTCTGTAGACTGAAACTTTCTGTTTAGAGGGCAAAGTGAGGCCTCTCTTCTGTCAGTCTAAGGGGTGAGGACATCCTGTTAGCAGAAGCTCAGGTGCCTGAACCCCTGTAAGTTGGTCTTGTGACCTATATTTGGTCTGTTATGTTGACAAAAAGACTAATTAATGTGACTATGGCCTAACTTCTCCAAGCGATTGTCCTGTCATGTATTGGTAAGAAGCATAAGTGTGATAAATGACCATCTGTATGGTTACATACCCTTCCTGGATCGCTAATGTCCTGGTGAAGGGGCTTATGTATCTCAGTGAAGCTGTGAGCTATACCATGTAGGGTCACCTAAGATGTGCAAGTCATAGAAGAGAGGTCAAACAAATGCCAGTCCACTGGAGAAGGGACTGACAACCCACTCCAGTAACATTGAAATTAAAGCATTTTGAATTAGCACACCCAGAGACACAAGATGTGCTTGGCATTCTGCCATCAGTAGGGTCATGGAGAGTCAGAAATAATGGAATTACTTAACATAACATTGTTACAGAGACAGTGGCCTTATGATAAAACCAGTTCATATCCTTTATTTTTTTTGTTTTTGTTTATTATTTTAAACATAAAACAAACATCATACAATTTCCCATCAATTACAATCACATAAACATAAATAGGGAACCAAAGCAGAAAGGGGTATATCCACGGACATAATGAAAGATATGTTTAGTTCGTAAAAATAACATATTCAAATTTATACATCTATCTCTGGACTAAATCGAAACATTTATAAATACAGATCAACCACCAATATACAACAACTCAAAATATTTCCACTGGTAAGTGTGGATATTCTTCCCTCTTACTTCCATATTCCCCATTCAATATTTATCCATAAATTGCTCCCAAATAGTCCAATTAAGGGAGTTTATTTTCTTAAACGAATCATTAATATTTTCTTTCATCAGGTCTTTATTGTAATTAATTTTATTAACCACTTCTTTCCAAGTAGGAATTTCGGGTTTATTCCATTGTTTAACTAACATAGCTTTAATGATCAGTAATATATGAGATATCAATAACTTATTTCTTGGAAAGATTTTATCGAGCCCTAAATGGAATAATATTAATTCCGGGGAACATGGACATCTTGTCCCGGTGATTAAGGTCAAATATCCACAACATTCTTCCCAAAACTTTCTAACCTTGTTGCATTCCCACCACATATTTTGCCACAGCCTTTCCAGCATAATAAAGATTTTTTGAGGATCTATCTTTTTCATGATAGCAGGAACTATATACCACCTTTGTATTAATTTAAAGTAAAGTTCTCTATATATGCTATTAATAGAAGATTTCTTTATTAACCTTAGGGCCTTTAGCCATTCTTGCTCATTGTAATCTATATTAAAGTTATGTTCCCAATCTTTTATACTCTGGGATTTCCTGAATTTCATATGCTTTGTCCTGCTTTTACTAATCTTTTATACCAGATGTACAACTGGACCTTTAATCAAGAATTCTTCTAAATCATAATTTTTTTCCATTTTATCATAGGTAAATCCCTCTTGTTTCATTTTTTCTATCGGTATACTGTATTTCATCCATGAAAAAGATTTTAAAGCTCCTTTCTTCTGAAGTTCCCCTTGCTTTATTAAGCATCCTGCTGGATAAAAATCAGCTATATAAAATATTGATGCTTTCTTCAATAGATTCACTTCTGTATTAAATGATTCATCTCTTAGTAAATCTATCGGTGCTGATACGGAGGGTATATGGATTAACTGATTTTATTTTGCTTTTCCCCCAGAATTTTATTATGGATCTAATGCCTTCTGGTAATTTATCCCAAATTACTTCTTTCTCATTAAATTTCCCCAGCAAAGTTCTTACTGGAGTAGCTCCCAAGAGGTCTTCCTCAATGGTTTTCCATCCTATTATCCTATGTTGTATGTTCATATTAATTATATGTGATATGGCTATATTTTCGCAAATCTCTTTCATATCTGGGGATCCCATACCTCCAAAATCAAACTTTCTATTGGCTATTATTTTTTTAACTCTCACTTTTTTCCTGCATATATAAATGTATCTATTGTTTGCTTAATGAATTTGATAATGTATTCCGGAACTTTTTCAGGGACACATCTAAGTAAATAGGTAATTTTGGGGACTATACTCATATTGACTATAGCTATTTTAGCCGACCATGAAAAACTTGTTGTGTTCCAATCATACAGTAATATTCTAATCTGTTTTAAAATTTCTGTTATATTATCTACTACAATTTTCTTATTCTGAAAGCTGAATCTTATGCCTAAATGAGTAACATACTTAGTATACCAATTAAATGTATATCATTTTTTTAATTTATTTAATGAATCTAACTCTATATAATTATGAATAATATCTGATTTCAGAGAATTTATTTTAAAGTAAGATACTCTACCAAAATCTGTCAGCAAAAGTTGTAGATTGGCACATGAATCTATTGGGTCCGTCAATGTTAGCATGATATCGTCTGCAAATAACATTATTTTATAATCATTATTGCCAATTTTTATTCCTTTGATATTTTCGGCTTTCCTTATTATTGAGGCTAATGGTTCCATAAAAAGCAAAAACAGTAATGGGGAAAGGGGACAACCTTGTTGTGTACCATTACTAATTACAAACTTCTCTGTTTCGAAGTTTGTACCAGTAATATATGCTGTTGTATCTTTATATAGAGCTTTAATTGTTTTGGAAGCAAAATTAATAAACCCAAATTTCTGTAGCACTGCGTCCAAAAATTCCCAACTAACCCTGTCAAATGCTTTTTCTGCATCTAGTGACACGATTAGTGTTGGAATCCTTTTTTTCCTTATAATAAACATTAGGTCAATTAAACGTCTGGTATTGTCTGATGCCTGTCGTCCTTGAACAAAACCAGATTGATCTAAATGTATCAACTTTGGGATAATTCTATTCAATCTGATAGCCATGATTTTTGTATATAGTTTCAGATCAATATTAATAAGTGATATACTGTAGGACAGTAACTAGCTACTTCTTCTGGATTTTTCCCTGGTTTTAGGATATTAATTATTTTAGCTTCTGATAGTTCTGGCGGCATTTTCCCTTGGTTTTTAATCTCATTGAACATATTTTGCAGATGTTCTCTAATTTCTTTTTGGAAAATGTTATAATATCGATGATCAAAGCCGTCTGGACCTGAAGCTTTGTTAGCTTTTGCTTTTTTTATTACTTCATCTATTTCTTCCAAAGAGATGTCTTGATCTAATAATCTTTGATCTTCCTCTTGTAATTTTGGAAGACTTACTTTACTCAAAAATGTATTTATCTCTTCTTTACTAGGTTTTTTAAATGTAGGATTACTATTTAAATTGTATAGTGAACTGTAAAATGTCTTCATGATATCACCTATTTTATCCTGATGGGTGTATAAAGAATTATCTGGTCCTCTTAGGCTATATATTTTATTTTGATTGTTTTGTCTTTTTAGTTTATTAGCCAAATATTTGCCCATTTTATTGCCCATTAAAAAATGGGACTGTTGGAATCTCCATATCAGAGAGTCTGCCTGATATTGTAATATTTTATTTATTTGGGCTTTCCCTTTAGCAATCAGTGCTGATCTCTCCTCCGAGGGGTTCACTCTATTGTCTCTCAACTGATTCTCTAAATCTATATACAATGATCTCAAAGGTTTCCCCCTGTCTCTATGTATCCTAGCCATCTGAGAAATCATTTGACCTCTTATAACTGATTTATATGCACGCCATAGAATAGAAGCTGAATCTACTGTGTTTTTATTTGTTTTAAAAAAATCCTTAGTTTCCTTTATTAGGAGTTCTAATGTTTGTTCATTCTTAAACAGGATCGTATCTATCTTCCATTTTTTATTTATTTCTACTCTCCCTTTCTTCTTTTAAATTAATATATATCATTGAGTGATCTGACCATGTGGTTGTGCTTATTTCTATATCCTTAATTGATCTTAATGTATATATATATCGGTTAGAAAGTAGTCTAATCTTGAGTAAGAATTAAAACGATTTGAGAAAAATGTATATTCTCTTTCATCGGGATGTAGTACTCTCCATGCATCCAAAAGATTATCATTAGATGTTATTTTTTCGAAATCTTTAGATGTCTTTTTGATCTGATTTTCAGAATGTTTTTTAAATTTGCCTATTCTATCTCGTAAAGGGTCCATCAGCATATTAAAATCCCCTCCAATTATTAATTGTCCCTTTCTAACTTTTTTTATTTCTTTAAGTATCTTTTTTAGATATCTGATTTGTTTTACATTAGGGAGATATAAGTTTGCTATTGTCATATTTGTCCCATTTATTGAACCGCACCATATTATATATCTTTCTAAGGGGTCAATTATTTTAGCATCCTCGTGAACTTTTATATTATGGCTAAAAAGGATTGATACTCCTCTAGATCTTTTATTATATGTTGAATCTATTTTAATATTGTAATTTTTGTTATTTACATATCTTAAGGTATCTTTACTCCAATGAGTCTCTTGTAGTAGGAGGATATCTGCTTTATTTTTTATATAATTATTATATGCTATTCTCCTTTATGTTGGGGAATTTAGTCCATTGACATTATGGGTTATTATTTTAACCATTATTTACATTTGCTAGTCTATTGCCTTCTTCATTTGTATCTTATTACCCTTGCTTTTGTATATTTGATATCTTTTAGTTCTCTTTCTGGTATACCTTAATTCTACTATGTACCTCCCTATTATTTTACCTATGTACCTTGCACTGTTGGGAAATTCATTAATTCGTACTCTCATACAATCGTTGGACATGTTTTTCATTGGGCTTGATCTAAGTCCAAGTTAAATTTTTTGGGCTTTTATGCCAATTTTAAGAAATGCTAGGAGTTTTAATAAACTTCCTGGTTTATTAGTTGGGAGGTCATGTGTCCTTACTTCCCTATTGTTTTTCCCCTTCTGTTTAAAGTATCTTTATGTGGTGGTAGTAATTTCCGTTAACTCTCATTCTCCCCTCGTTCCTTCCTTTGATCTTTTACCGGGAACCAACTCCAGGGGAGGAAAGAGAAAAAGGAGAGAGAGAGAAATACGTCCACTACCCCATAAGCCGTGGCTTGTTCCCCTATGCTATATTTTTGTATGATATACCAAAATTCACTATGTATACTAGATATATAGAGATCATTTGTACTATGTAAATCTATAAATAAGTTTATCCAAATTTTATTTAATTTCCTGACTTACTTTATCCTTTGTATACTATTTTCCTCTCTCTTCCTCTTTCCCCTCCCCCACTCTCCCGTGGAGCTGGACTCTGGTCGTAGTTACATTTTCAACATCTTCATTTTCGTATCCCCCTTCTATATTTGAAAAATATATATCATACATTTACATATTTCTTTGAATATTTAGTGCCACTCCTTTATAAGTTTAAAGTGGTTTAAGCTCTAATTGAAATTCTGTAGAACTATAAAGTGCATACAAATAAAGTGCTTAATTTTTCACCAATAAATCAGTACAACTTTTAAAAATATCATTTTCTCTATATATTGTAATCATCATTATCTGAGAAATTGTTGTTAGAAGTAACCTGAATATTAAATAACTTCATTTCAATATTTTATTTCAGGTAATAATGTGCATATTTACTCATTTTTTTAATCTTTTTTGTACAACGATAGTGAATTACCCCTTTATCTAACCTTATTAAAATAGCTTTTAGTGTTAAAGTGCAAATGTGTAAAAAGTACTTATGTTCCATAGAGGGCTTATTATCCAATTCTCAATTTTTTAACTCCAGTTCTAGGTTCTAATAATCTCCTAATTAACCCTCATAAACATTTGATATAATTGTATTAACAAAAAAATAAAATTAAAATTAAAATAAAAACAAACAAACAAAATAATAGAAAAGATATCAACATCTTCATTTTCATACCCCCATTCGAGACTTAAAATATATATCATACCTTTACAGATTTCTTTTTGTGCATTCGATTATCTTCCTAGCTAATCTCCTTTATATGTTTAAAGTGATTCATACTCTACTTAAAAATTCTATATTACTATAAAGTGCATACAAATAAAGGGCCCTATTAAATTCTCCCTCGTAGTTCTCTCGGTGCTCGCAAAAGGCAGTTTTCCTGCTGTTTGCGAGTACCGAATCTATCGCAGCCTGCTTTGCGATATGACTGCGAGAAAATGGCCGAGAATAGGCTCCGAGAGAGCTACGTAGCCTTAAATCTATGCACGAGTCTCGCATATCGTAAGAATCCCTACGTGGACAAAAAGTCCACGCAAGGGATCCGAAAGCCTCTACGTGCTGCCTCGGAACAGCCCGAGACAGCAGTGTGAGGCTCCCCCCTGCACCCTATACACATCCCCATGCTGCAGGGTTCTCTATCAGGACCCCTGCAGCACCCCCACATTAACCCCTTGCAGCGGGGGTCCCCGATCTCATAGGTTAGTGATCTGAAGCAACATCTTAAAGGTAAGTGGTCTTAATTTATTGATTTTAGCTTAGAATTAGGGTCTGTGTAGTTAGGACTGTAATTATTTTATTTTATTTTAGAATAAGGGTCTGTGTATGTAGTTAGGACTGTAATTATTTTATTTTAGCTTAGAATAAGGGTCTGTGTATGTAGTTAGGACTGTAATTATTTTATTTTAGTTTAGAATTAGGGTCTGTGTATGTAGTTAGGACTGTAATTATTTTATTTTATTTTAGAATAAGGGTCTGTGTATGTAGTTAGGATTTTTTGTATATTAGATAGATAGGGGGATGTATTTGATATAGTTAGGATTTATTTTAAATTAAATAGATTGTATGTTAGATAGATAGGGGGTATTTGATTTGGACTATATGTAATATATTATATGTAATATATTATATTTAATATATTATATGTAATATATTATATGTAATATATTATATTTAATATATTATATGTAATGTCATGTATTGTATGTAATGTATGTAATGTATTATATGTATGTATTGTATTGTGTTTATCTGTCTTTCCTTTTCAGGTGTGTAAGTTTTTTATTTTCTGTAGTGCGGGGTGGGGTTGTAATGTATTTTTTTGTTTTCTGTAGTGGGGGGTGGGGTTGTAATGTATTTTTTTGTTTTCTGTAGTGGGGGGTGGGGTTGTAATTGTTTTTTTTTCTGTACTGTAGGTTTTTTTGTTTTTTGTACTGTAGGTTTTTTGTTTTCTGTGCTGTAGGTTTTTTGTTTTTTGTAATTAGAGTGTTGGGGAGGTTTATTAGGGGGTAGGTAGTGTAGGTAGGTAGTGTAAGTGTTAATAGATTAGTGTAGAGGGGGGTTCGTTTAGATTAAATGGTTTATTGGGGGTTATAGTGTAGTGTTTGTAGTTAGTGTCATGATGGTCCTTGAGGACCATCATGGCACTTATGTGGTTAATGTTGGGTTGTAACAGGCCCATAATGGTAATAATATACCCTTATGGGACTGATGGGGTTAAATAGAGCCTTATGGTGGTCTGTATTGACCACCATGAGTTAATGGGTTAATTTAGGCCTTATGGTGGTCTGTATTGACCACCATGAGTTAATGGGTTAAATAGAGCCTTATGGTGGTCTGTATTGACCATCATGAGTTAATGGGTTAATTTAGGCCTTATGGTGGTCTGTATTGACCATCATGAGTTAATGGGTTATTTAGGCCTTATGGTGGTCTGTATTGACCATCATGAGTTAATGGGGTAATTATAGTTGCCTGGGGTTAATATTTTTAGTGCGAGTCCTTTCAGGACCTTTACGATCCTTTGAGGACCCGCGAGGCGGGAAATTTAAAATTGAATTGCAGCAGGGTCACGATCGGTGCCGATCGGGGCCCCCCGCTGCAGGGGGTTTATGTGGGGACACTTCGGGGGTCCCGATGGGGACCCCCAGCATAGAGGGGGGTTAATTTTAAGTGCCGCGGCCGGAATTGGGTAATAGTGTGCCGCGGCCCCTTTAAGGAGCCGCGGCGGGGAATTTAAAAGTTTTAAATGCAGCGGGGGGCCTGATCTATGCAGATCGGGGACCCCCGCTGCAAGGGGTTAATGTGTGGGGGCTGCGGGGGTTCCTATGGACCCCTGCAGCAAGGTGTTCATGTGAGGACACTTCGGGGGTCCCGACGCGGACCCCCGCATTGAGGGTTGGTTAATTTTAGGTGCCGGGGGGGGGGGGGTATTCGGAGTACCCCCACGGCAGGGCTTATGTGGGGGACTGCCGCGGAGGTCCCTTTTAGGACCCCCGCAGCAATTGATGAGGAGTGGGAGCCTGCGATATCATCTCGCAGGCTGTCACTCCTCATGTACATTTACGCAGTGTAGATACGTACGGCCCTGCTGCGTAGCTCATACGTTGCTCGCAGCAGGGCTAATTTAATAGCATTGTAAGTTAGAGAAACTTTGCAGTACGTAGGGCTTAAGTAGAAGCCTCTTATTTACGAGGCTGGAATTTAATAGGGCCCAAAGTGCTTAATTTTTCCCACTGTTATATCAGTGCACCTTTGAAGAATAATTTATATCCTTTTCTCTATATCTTGTAATAGTCATTAACTAGCAAATTATTGTTAGCAATAACCTGAGTATTACGTGGCATTATTTCAGTATTTCATTTCAAATAATAAAGTACATAATTTCATATTTTCTACATCCTTTTTGTGCAACAAAAGTGAATTACCCCTTTTTCTAACCTTATTTATTTAACTTTAATAATAAAGTGCTAGTGTGTAAAAAAAAAAATACTTATATTCCATAGTATGGTTATTATCCTATATTTCAATTATTTTATCTCCAATTCTAACTTCCAGTACATTCATAATTAGCTTAATAATCATATAATAGAGTTATATTATAGCATATGGGATAAACTGACCCAAAGGAGGAGAGAATAAATGATAAAGAAAAATAAGTCATTCAATACTCCATATTTCTTATTTCAACTTTTCTTCTCTCTTCCTTGGACTCTATTTTCTTTGATCCCATTCTGGGTTCTTTAAGTTTAATTCTGTTGAGGTTTTGGAAAGAGTGGGGGGATCAGCTTCTATATTCCATTTTTGTAGTAATAACAGTCCTTCTTTGACAGAATCTATCTTATTCCAAATGGTATCTTTCATTATATAAAGTCCTGTAGGATATTTCCATCTGTATTTGATTTCTTCTTTCCTTAATCTTTGTGTTATTGCCATATATTCTCTTCTTTTATTCAGAGTGTATATAGATAAGTCCGGAATTTTTTTTATTTTATCATATGGAGCATCCATAGGTCTTTTTATAGAATTTGCTTTAATTATTGCATTTCTAAAAGGAAGAAATTGAAGTCTAACTATAACATCTCTAGGTATATTTTTGTCCAATACTCTAGGGAGGGGGATCCTATGGATATTTTCTTTAGGAATTTGGGATGTTAAGTTGTTAAATAGTTCTTTAATGTATCCTGGTAGATCTTTTTCCAATATATTTTCATTTATTCCCCTTATTCTTATGTTTTTTTTCCTTGACCTATCCTCCATGATACTAATCTTCTTGTTTAATTCTTCAATTTTATATTCCAGGTTATTTGTATATTTTAGTAATGCATTATTATCCATGATTAATTTATCACATTTTATTTCAAGTTCATTGATTCTTTTATTTGTTTCCTTAATTGAGTTTGTGTTTTCTGTGATCTGTTTTGTTGATTCCGAGGTGATCTTTAATTGAAAATCATGCAGAAGGTCTTTCATTTTTAGATATGTTAGTGATTCCTGTTGGGATTTTTCTATACCCTCAAGGGGAGATTGTGCTGCAATCTTTGAGAAGTTTGTTGGTTGTTCCAAAAAGGAGGATTCTACTTGTGTTGTTTCTAGTATATTAACTTTTTGTTTTGGCGAAAAAAACTGATTTGTTTCTGGATCCACTGTCTTTTTTTCTTTGCTTTTTATTTTCATAGCAGTTGGAGGTTTCTTGTTAGCCATCTTGTTCCTTTTGGATTATATTCCTGTAAACCCTTATTTTAATCTTCTTGTCTTTTTCTTTTTATATATAATTTCTTTTTAGTTTATTTTAATTTATCTTGTATAGGGGGCATTGGTTATGTCACCTGCCTTAATATCTTGGCTTACAGTCTCTTTAATTATATCTTTCTTTTTACTTAGCCTCGCCCTAGGCCTCTTGTACGTTTTCATACAGCTTTTTATTTTACCTTTTCCCTTTCTCCTCTACTCCCTTTGTTTTATTATAGTTCCATGTATATTTGTTCTAAAGCTTTTCTTTCTCCTTTCTGTACCCCAGATTAGCTACCTAGCGGGTTAACTTTATTGCGTGTCTTTTATTTCCTTTTATCCCGGTTTTAAAATGTTGGGGCATAATATGCCTCTTACATTCGCTCACCTTCGTTTTTGCTATGGATTCTCCTTAGGGATCCTTCTCTGGCTTTAAGATCTTGAGCCTGCGGTTGTTATCCCTTTTGGACCATGTATCTGGGTTGTTGCTCGGTCACTGTCTCTCGCGGCTCCTTCGCGGGAACACTCTCCGCTTGGCGCGTCTTCTCGCGGGATCTTCACGGAAACAGCCTCCGTCCTCCGGTTTTCAATCTCGCCATTTTCAACCCGCTAGTAGCCTTGGGGATTTAACTTTTAACAAGGTTTTTAGCAGGGGGGGAGAAGGGAGAGGGGAAGGGAATGCATGTATGTATACATATATATTTTTTTTAAGCTTTACTTAGCTGTATTGCATTGTGAGGCTTCTCAAGGCTTCTGGGGCATCTGAGGCATTGTATCCGAATTAGCTACTGCTCATGACCTCCCAGCTCTCCTACCACCAGCTCATTTTCAGTCTGGTGTATATTCCATTTCCGGTACCACCCTCTTCCCACCAGTTCATATCCTTTTGATAGGTAAATAATTAGCTTTTAAACTATTCAACTGAAAGCTTTTAAGGCAAAAAAATAGAAAACAGAACAAGTATCCTTTAGACTGTAAGTGCACACCCTCTGCCCAGTTTGACAATATAGGGTAGACAGAAAGATGATATAAAACTTAACATTTATTGATATAATTAAAAGCTATTGTTAAAATTTTGAAATACTGACGAGATACAATTGGTAGGGGAATGAGAAATAGTTTATATAGGCTTCCTTATAAATTCAGTACATAGGAATGAGTTTTATATCCTCATTATTAGAGTGATAATAAATAGTGAAAAGTAAAGTGCATATAGTGCAGTGAAATACAAATGAGTAGCAGAAACATAGGTCCAAACGCCTATGTGTTTGCACTAATATATATTGCACTTTTTAAGAAAAGTGTCAAGTGCTTGTAAAAAATAGTGATAATTGCACTTGTTAATATTGCACCTTTTTATTATTGCTATCTAAAGTGATAAGTGCCAGTATAGTTGGATAAATAAATGAGCTGTTGGATAAATACAATAAATAAAGTGCTAGTGCTTGCTGAGGATATAGGTATATTGTATAGGTCCTATGTTGGAAGGTAAAGCCATGTATTATGATTGTAATATTGATTGTTTGTGCCCCCACACAATCTATGGAGCTGAGTAGCCTAGTTTCTTCCACACTCTTAGTACTCGTTTTTTAATATATTATTCGATTATAGTTTGGTGTGGATACTATTATTGCAACGTTTATTATAGATGGTGAGTCTATATTATAGCAGAGCGTCTCAGCTCCAAACAACTGCCCGCGTGTCGCCTATGCGTCGGCGTGTGACATCATAGATCGGCGTGGCGGCGTTGTACGTGCAACCCGACGCACGTTTCTGAGGATTTCATCAGGGGTTACGGGGAGAATGTCAGAGGAGCTATTTATGCTCCTTGGTAGCCTTAGCAACCTCAGAATATTAAAATATAGATCTTTAAACTCATTAAAAAGGTGTATTTGCAAAAGAACAAGTTTATATGGAGATGAATAAATTAAAAATCACTTGGACAAATATATTGGCTTTATTGGTGTACTTGAGAATATAGTAAAATTAGAAAGAATAGATATTCTATATATAACACAGCATATGACACTTAACATTGGGTTATAATGGGTATATTTATTATATTTTATTATTAGTTCTTATTGGAAAAATTGCCCATTATACATAGCTCATGATAATGAACAGTGTAAAGCATAATTATCCATGGTTAACCATCAAGAGAGGTTTGTATAAAAGTTATTATTAATATTTATTTATTATTTCTCATGTTGGATATGCTATTCTGTATAAGATTATTGGAAATATTATTTATATGCCTCTATGTGTTGTAATCATTGAGGAATATATCAATATAATATATGGATTCCAAATTCAAAATGTATAATAGTACAAAGATAGTATGTAAATACCTGGTTATATCCAAGAAATAGTGAATTCCTTAAATAAATGGGGTAAAGGTGAAACCGTCATTAAGACCCCAAGGTTTTTTAGTCTTAAGTGTAAAAATCCAATAGGCCTCCTTCTTTAATAATTCCTTATCAACATTGCCTCTTCTGATATTATTTTTAATACCGTCAATGGCTATAAATGATATATTGTTGAGATCGCCATTGTGTTGGGAATTTACATGATTGGCCACTGGAGTGTCATATTCTTTAGTGATGCTGTATATATGCTCTAATATTCTACGCCTGAACTCTCTACAGGTTTTGCCTATGTATTTCATCCCACATTTGCCCCCTGATGAAATCCTCAGAAACGTGCGTCGGGTTGCACGTACAACGCCGCCACGCCGATCTATGACGTCACACGCCGACGCATAGGCGACACACGGGCAGTTGTTTGGAGCTGAGACGCTCTGCTATAATATAGACTCACCATCTATAATAAACGTTGCAATAATAGTATCCACACCAAACTATAATCGAATAATATATTAAAAAACGAGTACTAAGAGTGTGGAAGAAACTAGGCTACTCAGCTCCATAGATTGTGTGGGGGCACAAACAATCAATATTACAATCATAATACATGGCTTTACCTTCCAACATAGGACCTATACAATATACCTATATCCTCAGCAAGCACTAGCACTTTATTTATTGTATTTATCCAACAGCTCATTTATTTATCCAACTATACTGGCACTTATCACTTTAGATAGCAATAATAAAAAGGTGCAATATTAACAAGTGCAATTATCACTATTTTTTACAAGCACTTGACACTTTTCTTAAAAAGTGCAATATATATTAGTGCAAACACATAGGCCTTAGACTTTGGACCTATGTTTCTGCTACTCATTTGTATTTCACTGCACTATATGCACTTTACTTTTCACTATTTATTATCACTCTAATAATGAGGATATAAAACTCATTCCTATGTACTGAATTTATAAGGAAGCCTATATAAACTATTTCTCATTCCCCTACCAATTGTATCTCGTCAGTATTTCAATATTTTAACAATAGCTTTTAATTATATCAATAAATGTTAAGTTTTATATCATCTTTCTGTCTACCCTATATTGTCAAACTGGGCAGAGGGTGTGCACTTACAGTCTAAAGGATACTTGTTCTGTTTTCTATTTTTTTGTCCTAAGTTAATTATATCCTATAGTAGCACCCCTAGACTACATCCTGGAATCTTAGGGTACCTGAAGCCACCTGTGTTTTTCTCTTTTTTGTATCTATTGGCATTTATGAACTAAGTTCTATCTAAGGTGTTCAGCTCGGTATCAATACACATCAATAAAAAGAAACATGGAGCCAGGAACAGGTTTCCTATTCCAAAATTGGAACCAAGAAAGTTGGCTAAATGAAGCCAAAAGTGTATTTAACAAAGATTTAAATCCAGGACAACGAAAAGAGCCCATATTAAAAAATCAGTTCTTTGAATTGAATAAACTATATAAACAACAATATAGAGTATGGTGGGAGATAGCAAGTTTGGAGAACTATCTGGCGAACAATTTAGTACCCAGAGGACTACGTATTAATTTATTCCCTACAATTCAAGGCCTACCTGAGGAATTTGTAAAAAAATGGGATTCTGTGCTGTTAAGATGTTCTAAGGAACTCATGACTCTAATTTTGGAATGGGAACAATCACAACTGAAAGAAATAGATCCACAATTGAAAAAAGAAGTGGAAAAAATAAGAGAACACAACACAGATCCCAATTTTGTGGAATTAGAAAATAAACTGCAAAGAGACATAGAAAATTTTAAAAAAATACTTGTTGATAGGAAACAAAAGAAATTCCATAGGGATTTAAATGATTACCAAAGTGGAAACATCTTCAGAAGATCCAGAAAACAATTTATCCCTAAAGCACATACTGACAACAGTGCATCTGAATCTGAATGGTCTGATTTGGAAACTAATGATACATCAGGCCTAACTAACCTCCAAATGGTAAAAAGACCAACCAAAACTTTTTTAGATCTAAGAGGAGGATCAGAAGGGGTAAGAAAAAATCAAGACACATACAAACCCCAACAAACAAGAATACGGAAGAACTAGATTCTTTACAAATATTCAATCTATCAACCAAGACTTTATCTAGTGACCATCTAGCAGTTCTTAAGAAAGGCCTAAACTTTTCACCTACAGGGGATTTCAACCTCTTTGAATGGGTAAAGGATACTCACTTGTTTGCCAGAAAATTGGCTTTAAAAAAGTTCTTCTCTAAAAAGAAGAACACAATCTCAGTAGAACCTCTACACTCTAAAACTTTGAGAAGTCTCGAATGTCTACTAGCAGAAAATGAAGAATTTGAATCTACAGGCCCTTATTCTGCTTTTAAACCACAAAGCAAATATACACCACCTTTAAGTATAAGTCCCAACATAGAGCTATTTGTAAACAACGTGGTTCGTGATATGACTAATATTTCTAATAAAAGTAATGTCAATTACAACCTAACCAAAACTGAAAGGTTGGCATTAAAGCAATTACAACAAGACAAAAATATAATTATTAGGAATTCAGACAAAGGAGGCAATATAGTCATACTTGATAAAACTGACTATATTTTGGAATGTGAAAGACTCCTCAAAGATCAAAAAAGTTACAAAAAATTAGAAAAAGATCCAACTGATAACTTTATTGAGGAACTCAAAGACATTCTAATAAAAGGCCTGAACACTAAAGTCATATGCAAGTCTGAATTTGACTACCTTTTGAACCAGAACCCTAAAATAGCCACTTTCTATACTATCCCTAAAATACACAAGAACTCTAAAAAACCTCCTGGCAGACCAATTGTGTCGGGAATTGAGAGTATCACAGAGAACCCCAGCAAATATGTGGATTCCATGCTACAAGAATTTGTGACCACATTAGCATCACATGTAAAGGACACAAAAGATGTTCTATTGAAACTAAATGATGTCTCAATTAGTAAAGAAGCACTTTTGGTGTCCTTAGATGTCGAATCTCTGTACACAAATATACAACACCAAAGAGGTGTTGAAGCAGTGAGGTACTTCTTATCAAAAAGAGGTACTCAGTATTTCAATCACAATGAATTCATACTAAATTTACTGGAGTTTGGTTAACTCATAACTATTTTGTTTTTCTCAATAAATTTTACCAGCAAATTTGTGGCACAGCCATGGGCACAGCATGTGCGCCCACATATGCCAATTTATATTTAGGCTGGTGGGAAGAGCAAATAGTATTCACTGACCAATTGGACCAATTTGCCAAGCATATCGAGCTATGGATAAGATTTATAGATGATATCTTGTTAGTCTGGAATGGCAATCACAAAGATCTGAAGGATTTTATTGATAGACTGAACCAAAACAATATGGGACTATACTTAACTTCAGAAAAAAGTGAGAATGAAATCACTTTTCTGGACTTGAAAATTGCTAAGTCAGACAATGGTAAACTTCAAGCCACTACATATAGAAAACCAACAGCCACAAATAGCCTATTACAAGCCAGTAGTAGCCATCCCAAATCTTTAATTGAAGGTATACCAGTAGGGCAATACCTAAGAATCAAAAGAAATTGCTCCAGTCAAATTAATTTTGAGATGGAAGCCAGTGAATTGCAACAACGCTTCAAGGAAAGGGGATATAAGAACAAACCCCTAAAAAGAGCATATCAAAGGGCCAAAGCAGTAGACAGAGATCTACTATTGTTAAATAAAAACAAACAGCATGATGAAATGGTCAGATGCATAGGCACCTATAATGGTAAATGGCATGCAATTAGAAAAATATTCAATGACCATTGGAAGATTCTTCTGGGTGATGATGATCTAAGACCATTTCTAAGTAACCAGGCCCAAATTACTAGTAGAAGATCAACTAATTTGAGAGATATGCTATCTAGAAGCCATCTGGAAAATACTAAAACCAATACTTGGCTTAATAGAACGAAAGGCTGCTATAAATGTTTATCATGTAAAGCATGTAAATATGTGAATACCACCAAAACATTCCCCTCAAAAGATGGAATTGAGAATTTTAAGATCCAGCATCTAATGACATGCAAAACTGTAGGGGTGATATATTTTATGATTTGCAAATGTGGGATGAAATACATAGGCAAAACCTGTAGAGAGTTCAGGCGTAGAATATTAGAGCATATATACAGCATCACTAAAGAATATGACACTCCAGTGGCCAATCATGTAAATTCCCAACACAATGGCGATCTCAACAATATATCATTTATAGCCATTGACGGTATTAAAAATAATATCAGAAGAGGCAATGTGGATAAGGAATTATTAAAGAAGGAGGCCTATTGGATTTTTACACTTAAGACTAAAAAACCTTGGGGTCTTAATGACGGTTTCACCTTTACCCCATTTATTTAAGGAATTCACTATTTCTTGGATATAACCAGGTATTTACATACTATCTTTGTACTATTATACATTTTGAATTTGGAATCCATATATTATATTGATATATTCCTCAATGATTACAACACATAGAGGCATATAAATAATATTTCCAATAATCTTATACAGAATAGCATATCCAACATGAGAAATAATAAATAAATATTAATAATAACTTTTATACAAACCTCTCTTGATGGTTAACCATGGATAATTATGCTTTACACTGTTCATTATCATGAGCTATGTATAATGGGCAATTTTTCCAATAAGAACTAATAATAAAATATAATAAATATACCCATTATAACCCAATGTTAAGTGTCATATGCTGTGTTATATATAGAATATCTATTCTTTCTAATTTTACTATATTCTCAAGTACACCAATAAAGCCAATATATTTGTCCAAGTGATTTTTAATTTATTCATCTCCATATAAACTTGTTCTTTTGCAAATACAC
Organism: Discoglossus pictus; assembly: GCA_027410445.1. Taxonomy (NCBI): domain Eukaryota; kingdom Metazoa; phylum Chordata; class Amphibia; order Anura; family Alytidae; genus Discoglossus; species Discoglossus pictus. The sequence continues at coordinate 28,064 of JAPZIH010001078.1, forward strand.
CTTTTTAATGAGTTTAAAGATCTATATTTTAATATTCTGAGGTTGCTAAGGCAACCAAGGAGCATAAATAGCTCCTCTGACATTCTCCCCGTAACCCCTGATGAAATCCTCAGAAACGTGCGTCGGGTTGCACGTACAACGCCGCCACGCCGATCTATGACGTCACACGCCGACGCATAGGCGACACGCGGGCAGTTGTTTGGAGCTGAGACGCTCTGCTATAATATAGACTCACCATCTATAATAAACGTTGCAATAATAGTATCCACACCAAACTATAATCGAATAATATCTTAAAAAACGAGTACTAAGAGTGTGGAAGAAACTAGGCTACTCAGCTCCATAGATTGTGTGGGGGCACAAACAATCAATATTACAATCATAATACATGGCTTTACCTTCCAACATAGGACCTATACAATATACCTATATCCTCAGCAAGCACTAGCACTTTATTTATTGTATTTATCCAACAGCTCATTTATTTATCCAACTATACTGGCACTTATCACTTTAGATAGCAATAATAAAAAGGTGCAATATTAACAAGTGCAATTATCACTATTTTTTACAAGCACTTGACACTTTTCTTAAAAAGTGCAATATATATTAGTGCAAACACATAGGCCTTAGACTTTGGACCTATGTTTCTGCTACTCATTTGTATTTCACTGCACTATATGCACTTTACTTTTCACTATTTATTATCACTCTAATAATGAGGATATAAAACTCATTCCTATGTACTGAATTTATAAGGAAGCCTATATAAACTATTTCTCATTCCCCTACCAATTGTATCTCGTCAGTATTTCAATATTTTAACAATAGCTTTTAATTATATCAATAAATGTTAAGTTTTATATCATCTTTCTGTCTACCCTATATTGTCAAACTGGGCAGAGGGTGTGCACTTACAGTCTAAAGGATACTTGTTCTGTTTTCTATTTTTTTGTCCTAAGTTAATTATATCCTATAGTAGCACCCCTAGACTACATCCTGGAATCTTAGGGTACCTGAAGCCACCTGTGTTTTTCTCTTTTTTGTATCTGAAAGCTTTTAAGCCCTGATTTTCTGTTTTGTTGCTGTTGACTTATTTAATGGAAAATAATTTACCTTTTAACTCTGAAACTATTGATACTACATACCTTGTTGTCTATGTTGCTTGTATCAGCTACATAAAGTGACACAACAGAAGCTGCGAATATGATATATTGAAAACATTTGCCACACTTCCTTCTCTCAAGTAACCGATAATACCCAGCTTTCTCCCTTCCCCAACCCCACAGCCACTATGCACTTGTAATACCAGCCAAAAGATATCCTGTCTGAATGTGCCAAATATCCAATATATGTACTTTAAGGATTTATAGATTGTAAGAGGACATTATAATATATAAAGCGACAACACCAAGTATGTTAGATATATAAGTAATCTGACTATAACTTCAGGTGTGAGTTTGCAATACATTTAAGGAGTCAGGATACTAGGATATAAATATAATATCTCTTAAAAATTGATAGAGAGATATATATGTATGAAAGCCTGGAAGCTAAGCCAAATATAGTGTAAGCACTGATTAAGATAAGATAAGAGGAAATAAGATCATCTATATTGGTCTCGAATTAATTATTTACTTGTCTTAGGTGCTAAGAATAAGGGATTCAATATTAAATGTTTTTAAGGAACCATTTCCAATTCCCTTGGTTTTAAAAGGTTTTTAATCGACGTTGTCTCCAAATAATATAAATAAAACTTTATTATTTTGTTTTTTCTCTAGTTCTTTACTAAGTATATGTGAAACAGGTGTTATGCACCAAGAGGAAAAGTCATTATTTCCCAATACTAGTACATTTAAAGCACAAACAAGAAGAAAAATCAAGTCCTGATGAAAAAACAATAAGTCCCTAAAAAACAATAAGTCCAAAGAATAAATCCAGATAAAAATAAGTGAGCCCCTGTTTAACCAAGTCCACATAACAAGGAAAGAGTTCAATGGAGTGGATGAACACATCCACATATGCTGTTAAATGTTACCATGAGATAGTCCATATTGTGGTGCAATAGATATAAAAGTCTAGGTATGTAAAAAACAAAAAAACAATGGTTAATGCAGACAAAATATTCTCACTTAATTTTACAAAACACCACCCAACTAATTACCAATAACTATACCATAGAACCAATTTCTCTTTATACTCATTGTCTTATTCACAGTAGGCATTTAGATGATAAATGCAATTCAATAATAACCAATAAAGTTTGCACTAATATTACTAACAATCCAACGTTTATGCACGATAACTTCCTCTTTCCCTAGTTGCTCTCCCTTATCAGATGTTAGTACATACTAGATCCTAGCAAATTGATAAAACAAGGTGCAGAAGTGTTAGAAGCAAAATGACAGTAAAAGGAAAGAAAGGCATAGGAAAGAGTAGAAAAAGTAACAATGACAAAACAATGAACACATATGCTCAGACAAACTTAACTCAAACCCAGTATTACACATACCACTTAGCCAGGCCCCTCTTTGTCCATATGATAAACGATACACAGGCGGATCACTTGCTTCCGGATGGTGAGATCCTCTGGTCAAATACAATAGACCATCATGTGCCGATATTCAGTCACAGTACAAGGAAGGATCTGAAATGTAACCTCCATTTTTTTGTGACGTAATGATGGTGATCTCTTTTACAATTGGCTTCATCTATATCCGTAACTACGGGTTTGGCTAATTGATCATGTTCACGGCTGCACATACAAAAATGGTTTACGGGCTTGCGTCTCCGGCCCGTTGGTCATTGCATGGTTGAATGCAATATGCAGAATTTTAAGCCTACTGGCTTTGCGGGTGTGCCGGTGCCTCTACGGGCTTGGAATTGAATATGGCCCATATTCTGGTATATCCTCCCTTATTAACCCCTTTTAAAACTTTCCCACTACAGAAGTGAGACTCACTATCTTGCTCCCTTCTTAAATATAGGTATTACATCTGCTTTTTACCACTCATCTGGTAGCCACCCTGTGTTGTCTAATGGTACCTAATTTGAAGGTAATGTATTCTGTCTTGTTCAATAAGGTTCCATTATTGTTTAATATTTTCAGACATCTTTGAGAGAGTGATCTTGTATCCAAAGCTTCAGTTGTTTATCCCTCTGTAAGAGTAAATATCAAAGTATTTACCAGAAATATCTGTCCCTGTCCAAATTATCAGTACCTATATAGTGTGCACACTGTAGAGAAATAATACACCAACACAAAGTTCTGGTATAAGCTTTCTCTGTACTGCCTTTATTACGTCAGTCATCATTTATATCGTTTTTAGTAATCAGATAAAAAGTTACATTAAGCAAAACATCAAGTTTATTCAGTAATTGATTGGTTCTGAGATGTCTGCTTTTACGAGACTCCGGTCAGACATTGGGTTAAAACATTAAGGAGTCTCCAAGACCCATCCCACAAGAGGATGGGTCTTACTCTCATTGGTAAGAAGTTGAAGACAAAGACAAGATGGTGTTTCTCCTCCTCGTGTTCTGTGTGTGTGTTAAGACCCGTCATCCTTAACAGACCGGAAATAGTGCTGCCTCCATCTTGTGAGAAAAGGGGAGTGTCACAAATCTTTCACCTGATTCTGTCCCATATTTTATGTGAAATAAACACGTATTTAGCAGCAGGTGTTTAACGAGGTATTAATATATATATATATATATATATATATATATAGAGAGAGAGAGAGAGAGAGAGAGAGAGAGAGAGAGAGAGACTGAGAGAGAGAGAGAGAGAGAGAGAGACTGAGAGAGAGAGAGAGAGACTTGGTCGACTGTTTACGGAGGGTTAATCCGTACGACTTCTCTAATACTCAGATTACGCCCTCCTATGAGTACCTTGCAGTGTGTTTTTTTTTTTTTTTTTAACCACTTAACTACTAGTAACAGATAGAAACAAGGATAATGGACAGATACATATGAATCAACAGAACATAGTTGTATTACATTTATATTCTGTACTATTTACTTCTTAAATCAATCTCCCCCTATAGTTTATACAACCTTAAACATTTGGCATAGAAATAGTTGTCTCAACCAGGACACATTCTTTGAAGGAGTTAAATGAAATGGGAGAGGGGGGGAGTGAGGGATTTCTCTCTCTCTATGATTTCACTGCAGCTGTGTGACCTCAAGGTCAAAAACACACAGAGAGAGACCCTGCTCACAGCACCAGCACTTTGAGCTTTTAGGGAGAGAAGTTCTAAGCTGCATTTCTTATCAAAACATGCATCACAACCAGCAATGACATAGCATATAACATTATAATCATCAAACCTTTTCTGCAGAAACCTTTAGATTCAAAAGACATATGATTTCAAGACCATGCGCATTATATCTTATTAATTCACACACACGTTTTTTAACCACCCGCAGTGAATGACAGACGTCCCTTGAAGTTTTCAAGCTACTTTACGGCCTAAACATCATGACCTTCAAGGGATATCGTCTATCCAGCATGCATAGACATTTCCCAGGAAAATATGTATATAAAACAATCTCAATCCCCAGGGCACATATATGCAAGCCCGTATGTGTGACCTCTGGTTTATGTACGTCTCTGGGTACAAGTCATCCGTCTTCCAGAGAGTCACAAATACACGTGTGTGTGTGTCCTGAATTATATGTCTAAGGAATTTCAACTCACAATACCAACAGACACACACACTACCAACAGACACACACAGGCGACAGATATCACTATATTTTGTACAGGGTTCTTAATGGACTTGAGGCAAAATATCACCTGTACTTTTATAATCGTCACTTACAACAGAGCTAGACAACGGGCAGAATTCCAAGAACAGGTCTACACGGATAAAGTACTAATCATGTCCTTACCGTGTACCGGAGGTGATCAGGCTACGCCTGTTCTCATGAAGTCTGTCCGAACTCCTCTTGTCCGTTGTAGTTCGATTAAACCTCAAGTCCCTTCGTGGTCGCCATTTTGTAAGAGAAAAAATCAAAGTATTTACCAGAAATATCTGTCCCTGTCCAAATTATCAGTACCTATATAGTGTGCACACTGTAGAGAAATAATACACCAACACAAAGTTCTGGTATAAGCTTTCTCTGTACTGCCTTTATTACGTCAGTCATCATTTATATCGTTTTTAGTAATCAGATAAAAAGTTACATTAAGCAAAACATCAAGTTTATTCAGTAATTGATTGGTTCTGAGATGTCTGCTTTTACGAGACTCCGGTCAGACATTGGGTTAAAACATTAAGGAGTCTCCAAGACCCATCCCACAAGAGGATGGGTCTTACTCTCATTGGTAAGAAGTTGAAGACAAAGACAAGATGGTGTTTCTCCTCCTCGTGTTCTGTGTGTGTGTTAAGACCCGTCATCCTTAACAGACCGGAAATAGTGCTGCCTCCATCTTGTGAGAAAGGGGAGTGTCAAATCCTCCATTTTAGAGTCTCCCAATGATTCAGCATTTATTAGTAAAACTTGGTTATACGATAATACTGCAAAGATAAGATATATAAGTAGGTGTACGAATACATTTATGCATTTTGTACTGATCCTAATCCATAACAGTCCCCCCTAAAATGACATAATAATATATTCGTCACACTCACTGCTATTAGTAAAACTTACTGATTATAAGTATAACACCCTATTCTTATAACGGGTGTCTAAAACTAAATATCTTGTTATAATAGATATATGTCTCAACTATGGTCCTTCCAGAGCACTATTCTTTGTGTCTTCTATTTCCGGATGTTGAAAGCATTGCATGTGTGTAAGTCATAGGTTCATATCTTCATTCGATCGGGCTTGCCATGACCTGACGTCACACCTACCCTATGACCTATGTGGCATGGGGAAGAACTAACAAGCCTCTAATATCTAATAGTGTAGCTAGGCTTGGAGAGGGACCATAGTACTCAGATATAGTGTAGCTCAGCTCAGAAAACACTCTCCTTAGAAGCAGTTACAGTCTGCAACAGAAGACGGGATGTCTTACAGTCATCATTTTGTCCATGTAGATCTATGTCTAAATCTTGGTGGATAAAGGTGGGAGAAGCCTTGTCCATAGCTTTCTGAAGGTAGTTGCGTATACAGGGGATAATACAACATAAGAGGAAGGCTTACAAAATTATGACAATAAAGATAGCCATCCCTATCTGCAATAACACTTTCTGCCAACCAAACCATGATTCCCAATAGTCTATAGTGCCAGAATTTTCTTTTAATTCTTGACCAAGATTACCCAATTTCTGGATTGCCAGTGTGATCTTACCATTTGGACCTGTATTATCAGGAATGTATGTACAACATGTGCTAGTGTCAGGAAGCATTTTACATACTCCACCTTTTTCTGCAAGGATCATGTCTAATGCCATGCGGTTCTGGAAGGCCATGTGTGATGTAGCCTCTAACTGTTCTGCAATGCCTTTTAAGGCATCCTTGGTGTGGTTAACAAATCGTTGTTGGTTATAGTAAATATAATTGATCCAGGCAACGTTCTTATTTACTCCAATCATGGGTATCAGTGACTCGAATCCTGCTGCTACTTGGTTACGGGCCTTAAATTCATTGGGCACCCCCCTTGGGACTCCAATAGAATCTATGTACACATGGGAGTCAAAACTTTCTCTAGGCTCAGATGATGATGTATGTCTCTTCCTTCTGAACTGTGTCTGAGGAATATCATCTGGATCCCCATAATAGGTTGGAACAATGTGTAACGGCATTATGGCTTTAGCCAAGGTACATTCCCCACGCCATACTCCTGACAGTCTTACCCTGAGTTTCATATCTCCACACAACCAATATATGTCCCCCAAAGATCGGGTCTGATTGATTAACAGTGTAGATGACCCATCTCTATATGTGTGACAAAACCCACTTGGGAACCTCTGTAAGTTGAACCCCTGAGAAACGTTTCTCCTGTAACACGTATAATTTCCAGGGTACACAGTTATACCTCTCCCTGGGTGGGGATTACTAGTCATCACGGGGTACGTTTTCCTCCATTGTTCACACTCATCTGTATGACTATATGTTTTGAACAATTTTAGAAAACATGTCACTTCTTGCAAAGGTATAATAAATGGAACAGTACCTAAGTGAGGCCTAGCATGGCCACATACATAACAATAGTCTTATTACTTTCTTGTACATTATATTTCATCCATTCCAACCATATATTAAGGTCTGAGAATCCAGTCTCAGTAGCCAACGTGTCCTCATAGGTTGGGTCTCCAGCTGCAGTCATTGTTCCAATGATCTGGGGCCCTGACTTCAATGTCTGTAATGCCAGAGGTAAGTCTGGGTGCTTATATAAATCTGCTATCTTAAACTCGCCCATTATCCTAGCACCTTGTCTTCTAGCCCAAGACCTCAGTATATATGTGTCAGCATCCATGGGACAAGGGTTTTGTATGGTTAGAGTCAATTGCATATCAGAACTAGATACCCCACTATTCAGACATTGACCAGTCTTTATTAGAGTCATTCGGTCGAGGAGGGATGGTCATCTTTCTTATCTGCGGCGCTTTGAGGTCTATACCCCCAAAGTGTTCCAGTGCCACATCCACTGCCTGCCATGTTTCACAGCGTTTTCCAACAGTTTCATCAGTGAGACATATGTATATATCTCTCTTGTATATATCACATTGTTCAGGGATTGAAGGGCAAGAAACGATGTCGCAAAAGTCAAAGGTGTATGTGGCAACATGTGTATTACGTGAATTATACCAAAATGTAATACCATCTTTACCTTTTGTAATGGTTACCTGTTGAGCAATATTTGAAATTACCATGAGGGACAAGACAAACCACTGAATTGTACTTATTGTGTTGGTTCCTGATCATCAGGAGGAGGAACCTTTTTGCAATGGGATGCGTGGACCCAAGTAGCTTTCCCTTCCAGCTTTACTGATGTAGCTGTGATCAGTAGTACTTGGAATGGGCCTTCGTATCTGAGTTCCAAAGGGGTTTTCCTCACAAATTTCTTAACTAGGACCCAGTCTCCAGGAAGTAGTTGATGAGTACCAGTGATTACTTCCGAATCTGGAATAGAAGAGAACACTTGTGCATGGATTTTAGTCAGTGCTGTGGACAATGCAATTACATAGTCAACAAGTACATCAGATTTAAGTTGCAATTGCTGAGGAAAGTAGCACCCTAGCCTAGGAGCAGACCCAAACAAGATTTCATGGGGGGGGGGACAATGCATGTTTCCCTCTAGGGGTATACCTGACACTGAACAAGGCTATGGGGAGACTTTCAGGCCATGGCATACCAGTTTCTTGTGACATTTTCAACATCCTAGATTTCAAGGTACCGTTCATACATTCCACCTTCCCACTACTTTGAGGATGGTAAGGCGTATGAAAGGAGAGAGTGACTCCTAGGGCTGTCCTTATTTCTTTGGCCAGTACTGCTGTAAAAGCTGGTCCCTGGTCACTCTCTATCACTTCAGGGACCCCATATCTGCAAATGACCTCTGTTAATAGACGTTTCACGGTTGTTTTCGCTGTCATGTTTGCGACTGGGTAGGCCTCTGGCCATCCTGAGAACATGTCCACAATGACTAATGCATATTCATACCGACCACTCTTTGGCATCTGTATGTGGTCAATTTGTATCCTCTGGAATGGATACAATGATTTTGCCAAATGTCTCTGTGGTGGCTTCTCGGTGCGGCCTACGTTGCATTTGGCACAAATACTGCACGATTTACAATAGGTGCTTGTCAGAGTAGTGATGCCTGGGGCCATGTAATACTTATTTATTAAGTTATTCATGAGAGTCTTTGACAGGTGTGCTGGCCCATGTGCCCATTGTACTGTTGCTGGGTACAAGCTTCTTGGCAAACACAATCTCAGATTGTCAACATATAGTCCATCTTTCAAAACTGCTCCCTTTGCTTTCCATTTGTTCACTTCTTCTGGACTTGCCGTCTTTTGCAATTCTTTGAGCAATTTTAAATCTGTTGGCAGAGTCTGCATTGTATAAATGTTTATTTCTCCATCCACCTCTCTCCTTTCCATTTCCTGTGATATCATTGCTGCCTTCTTAGCCGTCTGGTCTGCTAGATGGTTTCCTCGTGCTTCGTCTGAATTTAGCTTCCCATGTGCCTTCACTTTCAGTATGGCTACTTCCTTCGGGAGTGCTAAAGCATCTAGTAGTTCACGGATGGCTTTGTCATGCTTCACTGGAGTACCTGCGGCTGTCATGAATCCTCTAGCTCTCCAGATTACTCCAAAGTCTTGAGTCACTCCTAGAGCATATCTTGAGTCTGTATAGATGTTGGCTCGGACTCCTGTCGCAATCTCACAGGCCTTGGTCAATGCGATCAACTCTGCTTCTTGTGCTGACATGGAGGGAGGTAGTGAGAAGGCTCACATCACATCTTTTTCCGTAGTCACAGCGTATCCTGTGTGATATTTTCCATTCTCATCAGCATACCTTGATCCATCCACATACAGAGTGATGTCTGGGTCTGTCAGGGCAAGGTCTTTTACATTCGCAAGGTGTGAGGTCTCCATTTCCATTTGTTGAAGGCAGTCATGGGGTGGATTTGTGAGTCCTGGGACTGCATATGGGTCTCTGGCTTGTATACTGGGAGTGCTGTCTGCTTGCCAGTGGAGAGTTTTCTTTTCCACTCCTTCCTCTTCCAACTCCTCTTCCTCTGCAGATTCCCACCATTTTAATGCAGCTCCCAATGTCTTCCATCCATCCGGTGCGAACTTGGATATTGCAACATGTGGAATTTCTGTATCCCAATGCTTGTAGAGCGCTTCTGCTTCTTGTGGGAGCTCCACCGTAAATGCACTATCACCTGCTGCATTGTTGTACAATGTCTTTAGGTTTAAGGTGACCTGCTTCAATTTAATGAGTCTTGCTTCATATTGGAAATCTCGGCCTGGAGATTGTTTATTCCACAGCGTGAAATATAAAGGGTCTTGTGTCTCATCTGTGAGCGTCTGGCCGTTTCCACCACCTTCCAGTAGACGTCTTTTTACATATAGATTGGTTATTCCTGAGTTTGGTTTAAAATCAGGCTGTACCAAAAGTATCCATCTTCCTCATCTCCCCCCTGGATTGAGAACATAACATCTCTGTAAGGTAACATTGTCTGGTAGAAGGAGGGAACATTGCAGACGGAGGTGTCTGGCTGTAGTCATGTGCTTAGGTTGAGTCTGCTGTATGATGGCCGCAATGTCATGTGGTGCCAGAACTGTGAGAGGATAACCAAGGACTATGTCACTTGTTTTGTCCAGTAAGGCATGTGCTGCCAGTGCTGCTCTGAGGCAAGACGGTCCTCCTCTTGCCACGGCATCTAATTGACATGAGAAATAGCCAATAGGCCGTTGTCTGTTTCCATGGGACTGTGTCAAGACTCCCATTGCATGTCCTTCTCTTTCTGAGACAAACAGCTTGAATGGGAGATCATAGTTTGGTAATCCTAGTGCTGGTGCTGATGAGATAGCTTTCTTCAGGGTGTAGAAATTATACAGGGCTGTCTGTGTCATCTCATATGGTTCAGTCTTCAACACGTCATACAAGGGTTGCATCAGAAGGGATGCTTCTGGGATCCACGCTCTGCAGTAAGATATTAGACCTAGAAAAGCATGCAGAGGTCTGTGTCCTTCTGGGACTGACATGTCTTCTATTGCTTGCACACGGGCGCGTGTAAGATGACGCACACCTTTTGACAGGCAGTGTCCCAAAAATATGTCTGCTTACACCATTGTAGTTTGTCTCTGGATACTTTGCATCCTTGTTCTGCCAAGTGTCTCAGCAAGCTTTCTGATGTCCTGTGGGAAGATCTTCTGCACACAGTAAGAGATCATCAACATACTGCAGCAATACAATGTCAGGATTCGCTTGTTGCCAGGAGTCTAGGATATGGCCCATAGCTTTGGGAAACTGGCTGGGTGAATTCTGCGCTCCTTGAGGCATTACAGTCCATTTGTATTGATTATGATCATGCGTGAAAGCAAACAGATACTGGCAAGAAGGGTCAAGGGGAATACTGAAGAAAGCATTTGCTAAATCCACTACGGTAAAGTATACAGCTGCTGGAGGTATTCCAGAAAGGAGAGTGTTCGGATTAGGCACTATAGGAGTGTCTAATATGGTTGCTTCATTGACTGCTCGCAAATCTTGTACCATACGATATTTTACTGGTTCTCCCTTTTTGGATTTCTTCTTTACTGGAAAGAGGGGCGTGTTGCATGGTGACGTACATGGCATCAACGCCCCTTGCTGCACCAATTTCTCTATCTGCTGAGAGATTGCATCTATTTGTGCTGGCTTCAGAGGATACTGTGGCTTGCGTGGTAACTTCTCTCCGGGTTTTAGTTTTACTGTGACCGGTGGGTCCGATATCTTCCGGTCCTTGTGACCAGAGTGTTGCTGGAATCTTGTCCAAGATATCATCTGGCCCTGTATTACAGATGCTATTGGCATTTATGTGTAGTAATATGGGCAGTGAGCAGAGTGCTGACGTGTCAGTGACTTGTAGAGGTGAAGACACTTGTACAGTTCCATCTGGGGTGAATGAGATGGATGCTTGTAGTCGGGAAAGCACGTCTGCACCTAACAGATTTATAGGGCATGTAGGGCATGTAGAGGATACTACAAATCTTGCAAGCAGATCTGGAAATGGGCCTATTTGCATAGGTTGGGTTAAATGATTGGAGATGGGGACACCATCTACTCCTACACAAGCGACATCAATGTCAGACAGGTAAGATATATCGGGCAGATCTTGTTTTCTTAGAACGCTTCTGGCTGCACCTGTGTCTGTGAGAAAGGTTGTGGGCGTCCCCTCTATTGGTAGTGTCACAATAGCTTGTGGTCCTATCTCGCCATCCCCTGAAGAAACTGCCAGAATAGGGGACACTGACACAGGCTCACCCCCGTCCTATGCTGTAGCTTGAAGCACAGGCGCTGCATTGTTATCATCTGTCTGCTGTCTAGGTCTTGCCTTCCTGGGTGCCTTGCAATTCTTGCTAAGGTGTCCTGTTTTCCCACAATTATAACACTGTCTTGTTTCTTTTCGTGGTGATTGCTCAGAATTCACCATAAGTACAGCCGTCTTTTTGGATGCTGATGATACAGGTTGTTTTGCCGCTGCTGTCTCCAGCCCTTTAGCAACCAACAGTAAGGTGTCTAAAGGTAACACTCTATATTCTGGTCTAGATGTCAATAGGCCCTTCTGAATTGTCTCATGTAATCCCAGCACGAAGGCTGTACTTAACATCTGCGTATGTGTTTTATTATGTGGACTGAAGCCAAGATCTGTAAACACTTGTGTGAGTCGTGCATGGTACTTTTCTACAGATTCGTCTCTGTCTTGTTTGATATCTTGTAAATTAACTGCGTGATCGGCTAATTTATCTTTTGCCCAATATCTTAACAGGTCGCAGAATTGTATGCCTGATGTAAAGTCATGCTTTGAACGGTGTGCATCATAAGGATCTATGGCATTCCGCATGATAGGCCAGTATGAATCACCTGCTTTAATCTCACATAAGCTGATGAGATCCTCCCAAGCTGCCGAGTATGTCTTTTGAATTTGTACAATTTTCCTATAAAAAGGCATAGGTTGGTTTTCAGGATCTGGCAATGTGTTGATAAGAGAGGTGGCTTGTGTCGGGGTGAATGCGACGTACATTAGACTTCCCCTTTTCTTGTTCCTCCTCTTGGATTTCACTTTTGAATCAGAGTTTCTATTTGTCCAATCTACGACACTCTCTCCTCCCCTTATGTCGTCACTGGATTCGTCTGAACTATCTTGTAGGTGATTGATAGGCAGAGTTTGTGCTTCCAGTGGTGTGGTCACCTCCTTGATGAGTGGTCTGAGCAGCGGACTTGTTGCCGAGTTATGTGAACTATGCACACTATGGGTGCCAGTACTGGCTGGTGGATGTTCTGTTACAATTGGTACCTCAACAGATGGGAATATCGGATATGGAGAATACAGTGTTCCGTTTGAAGTCAATACTGGATACAAGCAAGTGGGATGTGTTTCTGGTGCAGTGGGAGTAAGGGGCGGAGCCCTTTGGACAGATGGTGTGACGTGTGACATCACGTTATGTTGGGCAGTATTCAGGGGTGAGTGCAGCTCCTCCTTCGTGTGTGTGTGAGCGCCATCTTTGGACTGTAATTTCATGGAATGTCTTTGTTCGGGTGAGTTCAGGGGACTGACCACTTCACACGGAGCATGATACACATACATTTTCCTTCCTTTTAATTTAATTTCCTTTTCTATCCACCCTTCCTGTGCAATTGCTCTAGCCACTTTGTACGACATCTCTGCACTAGGCAATAAACCACAATCTTGTAACTGTACCTTATTATCTCTCAACACTTTACGCCACTCTTCTGCCTTCAAATGCCCTCCTACGACACTGGTAATACCACAAATCTTTCACCTGATTCTGTCCCATATTTTATGTGAAATAAACACGTATTTAGCAGCAGGTGTTTAACGAGGTATTAATATATATATATATATATATATATATATATATATATATATATATATATATATATATATATATATATATAGAGAGAGAGAGAGAGAGAGAGAGAGAGACTGAGAGAGAGAGAGAGAGAGAGACTGAGAGAGAGAGAGAGACTTGGTCGACTGTTTACGGAGGGTTAATCCGTACGACTTCTCTAATACTCAGATTACGCCCTCCTATGAGTACCTTGCAGTGTGTTTTTTTTTTTTTTTTTTTTTTTTTTTAACCACTTAACTACTAGTAACAGATAGAAACAAGGATAATGGACAGATACATATGAATCAACAGAACATAGTTGTATTACATTTATATTCTGTACTATTTACTTCTTAAATCAATCTCCCCCTATAGTTTATACAACCTTAAACATTTGGCATAGAAATAGTTGTCTCAACCAGGACACATTCTTTGAAGGAGTTAAATGAAATGGGAGGGGGGGGGAGTGAGGGATTTCTCTCTCTCTATGATTTCACTGCAGCTGTGTGACCTCAAGGTCAAAAACACACAGAGAGAGACCCTGCTCACAGCACCAGCACTTTGAGCTTTTAGGGAGAGAAGTTCTAAGCTGCATTTCTTATCAAAACATGCATCACAACCAGCAATGACATAGCATATAACATTATAATCATCAAACCTTTTCTGCAGAAACCTTTAGATTCAAAAGACATATGATTTCAAGACCATGCGCATTATATCTTATTAATTCACACACACGTTTTTTAACCACCCGCAGTGAATGACAGACGTCCCTTGAAGTTTTCAAGCTACTTTACGGCCTAAACATCATGACCTTCAAGGGATATCGTCTATCCAGCATGCATAGACATTTCCCAGGAAAATATGTATATAAAACAATCTCAATCCCCAGGGCACATATATGCAAGCCCGTATGTGTGACCTCTGGTTTATGTACGTCTCTGGGTACAAGTCATCCGTCTTCCAGAGAGTCACAAATACACGTGTGTGTGTGTCCTGAATTATATGTCTAAGGAATTTCAACTCACAATACCAACAGACACACACACTACCAACAGACACACACAGGCGACAGATATCACTATATTTTGTACAGGGTTCTTAATGGACTTGAGGCAAAATATCACTTGTACTTTTATAATCGTCACTTACAACAGAGCTAGACAACGGGCAGAATTCCAAGAACAGGTCTACACGGATAAAGTACTAATCATGTCCTTACCGTGTACCGGAGGTGATCAGGCTACGCCTGTTCTCATGAAGTCTGTCCGAACTCCTCTTGTCCGTTGTAGTTCGATTAAACCTCAAGTCCCTTCGTGGTCGCCATTTTGTAAGAGAAAAAATCAAAGTATTTACCAGAAATATCTGTCCCTGTCCAAATTATCAGTACCTATATAGTGTGCACACTGTAGAGAAATAATACACCAACACAAAGTTCTGGTATAAGCTTTCTCTGTACTGCCTTTATTAAGTCAGTCATCATTTATATCGTTTTTAGTAATCAGATAAAAAGTTACATTAAGCAAAACATCAAGTTTATTCAGTAATTGATTGGTTCTGAGATGTCTGCTTTTACGAGACTCCGGTCAGACATTGGGTTAAAACATTAAGGAGTCTCCAAGACCCATCCCACAAGAGGATGGGTCTTACTCTCATTGGTAAGAAGTTGAAGACAAAGACAAGATGGTGTTTCTCCTCCTCGTGTTCTGTGTGTGTGTTAAGACCCGTCATCCTTAACAGACCGGAAATAGTGCTGCCTCCATCTTGTGAGAAAAGGGGAGTGTCAAATCCTCCATTTTAGAGTCTTCCAATGATTCAGCATTTATTAGTAAAACTTGGTTATACGATAATACTGCAAAGATAAGATATATAAGTAGGTGTACGAATACATTTATGCATTTTGTACTGATCCTAATCCATAACACCTCCACTTGGTTTGGCTGCAATCTGGACCAATCTCTTCAGGTTCCTATCCAGAGTTGGGAATTATACTGCACTCTAGTCTCCTGTAACAGTTAGTGCACCTGTTGCCTACTGAATACCAATCAGGCAGCTTGTTGAATCACATATCCTTTACTTGAAATAACATCTAAGGGAAATGTTTGTGAAAAGCTCACACTTTCATGTCAGTTCCTTTAAGGGTTCTATGATCTTCCTCCGAACATAGTTACCCCAGGAGGAATGTGGGTCTGAGCTGTTCCCAATGAAGATTCTAATTCGGGCCTGGGAAAGCAGGTGGCAGTTTTGGAGTCAGGGGGTTTCTATGTCTCTGCTTGAGTCTCTCCAGTGGTATAGTTGTGTTTTCCATGCTGGTATGTGTTTCGAGTGTCCACTAAAGTTTTGTACATAGCCCTCTGTTGTTATAGTAGCAGTCTCCACTGCTATGTGAGTTGCAGTTGACAGAGATATCAGGCCTATCTGCTCCAATAGAAAGCTGTGGTACTGGGTTGGGAGTTCTAGTATCAGAACTGTTTTTTAAACATTTTCTAGAGCTTTATGTTTGTTGAAGCTTCATTTTATAGGAGTTTTAGGGATGTTCAACTCTTATTTGGTTGTTTTTTTAAGCCTTTAGACAGTGCTTTTGTGAGGCACGTCGTCCTGCTTTGGCAGTTGGCTCAGAACTCTAATTTTCATCTTTTGGGTAAAGCTTCCCAAAAATTCTAGATTTTATTGCTTATAGATAAAGTTCCTAGCCTAAATATTTGACTCTTACCTAACTTCTTGTTAGTGTCTTTATCGGCTAATATATTATGTACATTTATCAAGATTGCTAGTTTGAACAATACTGATCTTTGCTGTTGCTGGTTTTTACAAGATTTGGGTGTTCCCTATTTTTTAAATGCGGCTCTCTGTAGACTGAAACTTTCTGTTTAGAGGGCAAAGTGAGGCATCTTTTCTGTCAGTCTAAGGGGTGAGGACATCCTGTTAGCAGAAGCCCAGGTGCCTGAACCCTGTAAGTTGGTCTTGTGACCTATATTTGGTCTGTTATGTTGAGAAAAAGACTAATTAATGTGACTATGGCCTAACTTCTCCAAGCGATGGTCCTGTCATGTATTGGTAAGAAACATAAGTGTGATAAATGACCATCTGTATGGTTACATACCCTTCCTGGATCGCTAATGTCCTGGTGAAGGGGCTTATGTATCTCAGTGAAGCTGTGAGCTATACCATGTAGGGTCACCTAAGATGTGCAAGTCATAGCAGAGAGGTCAAACAAATCCCAGTCCACTGGAGAAGGGACTGACAACCCACTCCAGTAACATTGAAATTAAAGCATTTTGAATTAGCACACCCAGAGACACAAGATGTGCTTGGCATTCTGCGGTCAGTAGGGTAATGGAGAGTCAGAAATAATGGAATTACTTAACATAACATTGTTACATTGTGGCCTTATGATAAAACCAGTTCATATCCTTTTGATAGGTAATTAATTAGCTATTAAACTATTCAACTGAAAGCTTTTAAGCCCTGATTTTCTGCTTTGTTGCTGTTGACTTATTTAATGGAAAATAATTTACCTTTTAACTCTGAAACTGTTGATACTACATACCTTGTTGTCTATGTTGCTTGTATCAGCTACATAAAGTGACACAACAGAAGCTGTGAATATGATATATTTAAAACATTTGCCACACTTCCTCCTCTCAAGTAACCGAGAACACCCAGCCTTCTCCCTTCCCCAACCCCACAGCCACTATGCACTCCTTTGACCTTCTAACAGAGGACGGAGTCTCCAGTCACCGTCAAGTCAAAGGGTCACTTTTTTATTCTACTTCTTCTGGATCCCTCTGCTGCCTTTCACACAGTTGACTACCCCCTACTTTTCCAAATCCTCTGCTCCCTCAGCATCCGAGACACTGCTCTCTCGTGTTTCACATCATACCTACAAAATCAAACATTTAGAGTCTCTTTCGCTTGCACCTCTTTTTCTCCTCACCCTCTGTCTGTTGGCATACCCAAAGGTTCAGTCTTAGGCCCCCTCCCCATATATACATCCTTACTTGAAGCCTCATTCAATTAGAAGGCCGCATCTCAAGGTATATAGGCTGTATGTCTGCGGGCCTGCTGCAGGCTCACAGTCTGCTACAATTCCGGTGCTATTCAGTCCCGGAATTGGTGGTTTGAGCAGAGTGAGAAAGAGTAGGAGAGACTTCAGAGCCGTATCTTGCTGTTTTGTTATTTTAGATTAATCTATTTATGATTTTACACTTAATCTTTGATTAAACATATTTATAGATTATCCATAATACCAAATACACATAAATTAAATTACACACATAGATACACATAGAGCTAGGTCACTTCATACATCATCCCCCACACCCCATCCCCCAACAGTTAAATACACATAAAACATACATTTTTCATTATATTTATATATATATATATATATATATATATATATATATATATATACAGTAACACTTATTTTATTTATCGTTATATTATTTCTATAATTGTAATGGAGGGAGAAGAGAGGAGGGAAGAGCAGTGGAGAGGTGGGGAGGAGGAGAAAAGGATAGGCAAGGAGGAGAGAGAGGAGAGAGAGGTGGCCCTGGGGAGTAGTGGAGGAGAGGTGGAGGAGGTGAGAAGTGACAGAGAAGGAAGATCAGTAGGAGTGTGGAGGAGAGGAAAGTGTCGGGCGAGGAGAGAGTTGGCCCTGTGGAGTGGTGGAGAAGAGGAGGAGGAGGAGAGGAGGAAGTGGAGGAGGTTGAGGATAGGGAGGAGAGTGGCAGAGAGGAGAGTGGCTGAGGAGTGCAGGAGGTGGAGAGCGGAGGAGAGGAGAATAGTGGAGTAGAGTAAGTGGGTGGTGGCAGGGTACCAATAGAAATAGGCACATCTAGTCCATGGACAGAGGGGGAGGGGCCTGATCCCGCGGGTGGTAGTAGTAAGGAGGAGGGACAGGCCTCAGGGACAGTTCAGGGAGCTAAGGATCCACAGTTGGGAGAGCAAGAGGCTAAAGGCAAGCAGAGGGCCCTGAACTACACGAACCAGGAGAATATGGTCCTCCTTTGTGCCATCCATAGACACCCCATTATTCTTGCGGGGGGAGGGAAGTTAAGCCCATCCTAGGGCCCAGGCATGGAAGGAGGTAGCGTCCTCAGTAGTAGCAGTTGAAAAAGCGGAAAGGGGTGTGAGGTCTGTAAAAAATCACTTTAACAACATCAAGGCCAATGTGAAGAGGATGAAGGCCATGAAGGACAAGGAAGCTGCAGCACCAAGTGGTGACCCCCAAGTGACTGTATCATAATGAGTGGAAGAGGTTGACAAAGAGAGCTTCAGGCCTGGTGACCCAGCAGGATCCAGCCTCCATGTCAGGTGAATATCACATACACCAACATGTCACCACATGTACATCGCACACACAATACATGTACATGATGACCAACAAGGACACAGCAGACACATTCCAGCCAATCAGCAGCATACACTCCCTTCCAGAGCCTTCCATCTGAAGCACAGGCTAATATTCTGCTCTGTTTCACCAGTCATAGTAGGTGTACCATACATTGAAAAAAAACAACCCTTTTTTCCTTAAATCTAATTTCAGTTGCCTGACTGTGTCAGGCTCACAGCTTATATTGTGCTCAGTGAAATAAAGCAACACCTTTTTGACTGTAATAGATTGAATAGCAATTGCCTGCCTACAAGCGTGTGTGTGAAGCCTATTGCATCTACTCTGCCAACTTTTGCCAGTGCACAGTGATACATCATATCTGGTGCAACCGTAGTGTACAGTGACATAAAACAACACTTTTTTGACTGTAATAGATTGAATAGCAATTGCCTGCCTACAGGCTTGTGTGTGAGGCCTACAGCGCCTACTCTGCCAACTTTTGCCATTGCACAGTGACACTCATATCTGGTGGCACCTTAGATTGCACGCGCAGTGCCCCAAATTTGAAGTAGGAGGTCCAACCAAGCATCTTTTTCCATCTCCCTGTTCCAAAAATCAATGCCATATACAAGTCCCCTAATAGTGGACGTAACAGGGATTAAACCGATAGGAATAGTACTACTTAACAGTACACACCTTATAATAACGCAGACAGAGGCAATGCAGAGAGAGGAGTCTGAAGAAGAGGCGTCAGAGGAGGAAGGTGGCTTTGAGGAGGTGGAAGACCAAACACAGCAGGCGTCCCAGGGGGCTTGTTGTCACCTTTCGGGGACCCTTGGTGGCTAGGTGGAGGAAGAGACCTTCAATGACATCAGTGAGGACAAGAAACGGGACATGGTTAGCTTGGTATCCAACCTTGTGCAAATGGGGAGTTTGCGGTTGTGCAAAGGGACTGTTTGCGGTTGTTTGCGGTGCATTAAACGGGGAGATTGGTCTGTTACTGTGAAGCGGGTGTAACCCTTACACTACCTGAGCGATACAACATCATACCTGATGTATTATAGCATGTTATTCCAAACAATTTAGGAATGTTAGGTGATTTATGCCCTTCATGGCTTAAAACCAGACTCTGCATCAACTATGTAATTTTCCGTGGGAGTTTTGCCATGGATCCCCCTCCGGGATGCGACAGTCCAGGTGTTAGTCCCCTTTAAACAAGTTTCCCATCACTATTGTGGCCAGAAAGAGTCCCTGTGGGTTTTGAAATTCGCCTGCCCATAGAAGTCTATGGCCGGGTTCGCCCGTTCGCGAACATTTGCTGGAATTTGCGTCCGCTGTTCGCGAACCTAAAATTTGAGGTTCGCGACATCACTAGTCAGCTCTATGGAATTAACAAGGGATAGATGAATGCATCATCAAATCAATGAAGCTGACAAATCATTGTCATTCTTGGGCACAAAAACATTAATCAACCAATACAGAGTCCATGTATTGGTGTGCCCACTGCAGCGTATGCAGTTACAGAGGAAACGATAGCTTAGGAGCAAAGAACAATCAAGATCAAGAACCAAAGAATAGATCGCATCTAGCAAATCATAGCTACTCATAGTTGCAATTAAGTGAATCATCCAGGTTCAAGCCTAGATTTTAGATAGTTAGGAATGAACACCAAACAATGTATTATTCATCATACTAATAACATATACCTTTCTTTTCTCTCTTTCAGCATCAAGGAGGTCTGGGTCTAGTGGTGAGCAGGAGGGAGGTTTCGGCTCCATCGAAGCAAAACATTGTTGAGTGAGTCCCCGCCCAGCCCAGTCCCCACCCTGCAGGAACCCAGCAGAAAGAGGAAAGAAGTGGAGCCGAGGAACCTGTTTCAGAGTAGGAGGATGTCATCTGGGCAGTGGGGTCACAAGCAGGACCATTGGCCGCATCTGTGGCATTTAACCCTACTGTCCCCCTCCTCCTGAGACTCAACACCTCATTAGGGTCCTTCTACCAGCGGCGCCCATCTCCTCCTCCCCCCACCAGTGCGGCAGACTGGCCACCACCAGGCCCAGCAACACCACCCGCATGGAGCGAGGCTCCAGCCGAGCCCAGATCATCCCCACTGGGCCACCACCGACATCCCCGCCACCTCCTCACCCAGCAATGCCCCCCCCAGCCTCCATCCTCACCACCAAGCCAGGCTGCGCAGGCGGAGATGCTGGCCATCATTTGTCAGCAAATGGAGTGTCTTTATGTGATCCAGGCTAGGATCTCCAATCATGCGAAGGTCATGGGCAGCCTAGCAAGGCGCAACAGGGAGGAGAGGAGGCCCTATCTAATGACTGAATTTTACCTTGCCGGCCTGCTCAAGATGGGGGCTGTCCAGAGTGCATTCCAACACCCGACCACAGATGCGTTGTGCAGCGCTCTGGTCCTCAGCCCCATCCCCTCCACCCGGAGGCCACCCCCACACACTCACAGCCTGTCCGCTCCTCTACTCCCACCCTATGCCTCCGACAAGGCCACCAGCACCACCACTGCTCATGCCGCTGCCTCCCCCCTGCCCCCCGTTGCATCCTGGGGGGATACCCCCCACCACCAAGGAGATGGTGGCCGCCCACCGGGGATTGGGGCATTGAGGCTAGGTGGAGGAGGATGTAAGGGCTTCTAATATGTTGTATGCCTTCTCAACAGCACTCCTCAGTGATAATTTATTGGTCCAAATGTTAACATAATCTAGTCTGGCTACAGAATCTTGGATCTTGGCCTATGTGATAGGTGATATTTTGTATCACATGGTCCATGATCCTTTTCTCTCTTGATACATAAGGTTCTGTGTAACATTTCACCAAGTGATGGTCCCTGAGGAAGGCTGCAGTCCCTATATTTTTTAAGGCCTTAATTTGCAGGTGTTATATTTTTCTTTTGTTTTAGGTACAATTCAGGTCCATGAAGGCATCCTCAGCATCTGCAAGCATTGTGAAGGAAATGTACTAAGTGTAAGATTTTGCCAGTGCCTCTCAAGTAGACATTCCTTCAATGACAGCCCCCCTTAACATGTAACTCCCACAATATTAAAGCTATCATATAGCCAGCTATCTAAGACATGTTTGTTTGTAGCTTAAATGTAGTCTAATACCGCTACGGTGGTGGACTTGCAAAGTCTCACAATGGCATGTTAATGGCAGACAGCATTAATATATGCACTAGTGAAACATGGGATCCTGACCTCAATATCAGTTTTAGAACAGACCCTTGGGTCTGATGTAGGTAACATTGAATCTAGCTGCTTACCTTTGTGTCCTCAACATATTAATGGGTATATTCCCCTGTTGCTGATATCATGAGTATCCTTTAACATGTGCTAACACCTGTATAACTTATAGATGTGATATCAATGTCACCTTGACCACTGACGCTGGTCACAGCTAAGTATTTATTGTGAGATGACACATCATTATTAATGGTCATGGCCAGTGAGTTATCCTACAAAATAGCTAATGGTTAGTAATGCTTGCAGATGGGAATCCGGTGGTTGATATATGTCATGACCGGACAATTTGGGGGACCACGCTCACCCCAAATCTCTCTCTCTCTCTCTACAGTGGCAACGTTTTGTTCAGATCTCGACACCAGCAGACACTTCAGATGACAGCATCATTACGGCAGAGACATGCACCTCAGACCCTTATTCTTAGGATCTAAGAATCACACACCATGTACTATTTGTGATGATCCTTTTTCTCATTATATTCCGGTGGCAGCGGTGTACTGACCACATGTGACCCTGGTAGGTGCTATGCATCATGCTTATTCTAGACTATGGCATTACCCCCTTTAGTTATCCCCTTTTTCTAAAAAAATGCCTCTTGCCCTCCCGGGGTCAACCCACACCATACCCTTGATATTAATGCGCAGTCTTGTCCATTTCTGATTGTGCTCTGTGTCTGAAATAAAGCTTTTTTTATACAGTTCTCACAATGTCAGTTTGTTTTCAATGGTTGGGGTTTTAGGACATCAACATACATCACATTTGTGTTACATTCCTATATCTGTAAACTAATGAGCCCTAGTTACTATGCAATACATTAATACTTATAATAATAATATCATAAGATATCTTATATTAATATATATCATATATAATAATAAAGGGTTAATACACATGCAAAGTCCAATTTGTTATACTGTGGAGCAACATTCCCCAGAAGGTCTGATAACAATATGACAGGTGATAAGGTGATAATGTCAATTCATTGATAGCGAAACACTTGATGGGATGTCACCAAATGATAATGGGTATACATCTTGGCACATGGCCACCAGCAATGACGTGGGACTTTCCAGGATGGGCGTAGCGGAGATTATCCCTGATGGAGGTGAGTTTGCTGTTGCTCCACATGCCTCTTCACAGCCTCCATGTGTGTGTGCAGCCCTTCCTGATGGGTTAGGGTAGATTAGTGTGGTGTATGTTCCACTGGTCCCCTTCTGGATTGCTAACTTGTGGTGGTGAAGGAGCTTGTGTTCCTCAATGAAGCTGTGAGCTATACCATGTAGGGCCACTGTAGGTGGGAAGGTCATAGCAGAGAGGTCAGACAAATCTCAGTCCACTGGAGAAGGAACAGGCAACCCACTCCAGTATGTTTTTCATGCAAACCTTGTGGATATGCACAGACAGAGACCTAAGTAAGTGTGCTGCCGTAGGGTCACATAGAGTTGGACACAACTGAGAGACTGAACAATCTAATCTAAAATGTTCCCCTGGTACTTTATATATGTGGCGTGGCGGTGTAATTTGTCCACTATTTGTATTCCCAATGAAGTAGTGATGAGTGATATGTATATCAGATGATCTTTGTATTTTTAAAGACCACATTAGAGCCTTTGAGTGAGAAAGGATTAATATGGCAGCCATTTCATGTATTTGTGTTGCAATTTAATCAGGTAGTGTTTTTTTAATTGCTTTCAGCATCTTGTAGCATGACTTTTCATATTGGCATATGCATGACCATTCCGACAAAAATAAAAGAACTTTGAAGCTATATAATGATTGGGAATTGTTGTGCATTGAATTCTAATGCCTTCCATTTCTTTGGCCATATTTTAAAGTCTATTGGTGGGTTTTTAGTGTCTTTTGCAGTGGTAAAAACTTTGTGGGTCCTATTTGGAACCCGTAAGATTTTGGCCGCAATTAGCCGTTTGTGGGCTTGACTCCGTTTGCGATCCTGAGGGATTGTAGCAATTGAATAGCGATTTGCGATTTTGGTGACCGTAACTCTTACGGACGTGAAAGATCAAAGGCTTCGATGGGCTGTAAGTTCCGGTTGTAACAACCGCAAGGATTTCAAGCACATAACAGGTAGACTGTAAAATGCCAATTGAATAGCCTCCTGTAACTTATAATTGCTCAGTTGACTGAGGCTCTTGGCACCCTAATAACATTTTTGGGATTTCAGTATAATCTCTTTGCAGATGACACTCTCTACTCAAAGCACTATGGACACTGGATTCTAAGCTCAAAGACTGGGCCCTCCAATCTTTGCAATGTGTTAATATTTCTATTGTTTTTTGCCTTTTACATAACCAATCAATAGGGCTACAGAGTATGTTGACGCATTACAAATAAACAATATTAATAATAATAATAATAATGGTATAATTTTAAACTATAGCTATAAAGTTAATTGACACGGGTAATATCAAGAATGAAATGCAATAATCTGTCATGAAGACAACAATAATGTTAAATTTATAAACTACATGTTATTAGATATTAGTAACTTGCCCGTCGTAAGTGACTGTATCACATAATGTTATCTCGAGTTGTCTGTGCTGTCTCTCTGTGCTGTCTCTCACTCTCTCGTTACTGTCTGCCTCTCTCTTTGCTGTCTCTGTCTCTCTGTGTGTGTCTCTCTGTCCTGTGTCTCTTCCTCTGTACTGTCTCTCTCTGTCCTTTGTGTCTCTCTCTGTCCTGCATGTGTTTTTCTCACTCTGTCCTTTCTCTCACTTTGTCATCTCTGTGTACTGTGTTCCTCTCTCTGTCTTGTGTGTCTTTTTCTTTTTCCTGTCTGTGTGCCTCTCTCTCTTCCCTGTGTGTGCCTCTCTCTCTCTCTGTCCTGTGTGTGTCTTTCTCACTCTGTGCTGTGTGTCTCTCTCATTCTGTCCTGTCTCTCACTCTCTGTCCTGGGTGTCTCTCTCTGCTCTGTGTGTCTCCCTCTGTCCTCTCTCTCTCTTCCTTGTGTGTCTCTCTCTCTGTCATATGTCTCTCTCTCTGTCCTTCTTTTCTGTCTCTTCTTGCTCTCCTTTCTTCTGTGCATGTGCTCATGCTCCGAGTTTACAGTAAATGTCACACGTATGCAGAATACACTGTGCAGATGTGAAAAACATAAGGAACTGTCAATTATTATAGTAAATTGTTTTAAGTTATAATATTTCTGAAACCCCTGCTGTGTCACTTTAATGGGTATAAGCTACTCCATATCCCTATATACATATGCGCTAGGAAATTGCCCATCAGAAATTACGGGAATACAATTTTAAGCCTGGCAATGCTGTTTACCACCCAAAGTGAGCACCCTAGATGCTCATTGTGACCCCCATGCTGAGCACCTTTGGTGCTCATTGCAAGTCTCTCCCCCGTCTGCTTCCTCCCTTTTGTCATTTACCCTCTCCCACCCTTGTGTCTCATTCCCCCTCCCTTGTGTCTCATTTCCCCCTCTCCCTCCCTTGTGTCTTATTTCCCCCTCTCCCTCCATTGTGTCATTTCCCCCCTCTTCACCCTCCTTTGTGTCTCCTTTTCCCCCTCATCTGCCTCCCTTGTGTCTCCTTTTCCATCTCCTTTGCCTGCCTTGTGACTAGCATCCCCCTCCTCTCCCTCCCTTGTGTCTCCTTTCCCCCCTCCTCTGCCTCACTTGTGTCTCATTTTCCCCCTCCTCTACCACCCTTGTGTCTCCTTTCCCTCCTCCTCTCCCTTCCTTGTGTCTCCTTTCCCCCTCCTCTGCCTCCCATGTGTCTCCTTTCCACCTCCTCTCCCGCCCTTGTGTCTCCTTGCCCCCTCCTCTCCCGCCCATGTGCTCTGATGACGCTCTACACTGAAGCCTGGTGCTGTGTGATCTGCCACTGTCCAGTGCCCCCCATTAAACAAGACACCTCCAAAGGATACGCTGCTGAGTCTCACATGCTCAGTCATCTCTTCTCTATCCTTTAGAGGTGTCTTGTTTAATGGCGGCACCGTACAGGGACAGATTACACAGCACCAGGCTGGAGAGCAGAGCGTCATCAGAGCGCAGCTCCCTGCGCTTTGATGAAGTTGTGCTATTGAGCTGCGCTCAAAGAACGTCCCCCCAGATTAGCACACCCCTAGAAAGCTAACATTACAGTGTACCCTGGCAGGAGTTGTGTAGTGTTATAAGAAAATAAATACATAAAAACATAGCAACGAGGCAAGCAGCAGTCAAGAACAAAATATATTGTTAGGTACCACTTAAATCAAATAGATCAGATAGTCCTTTGAAATACGGAAAACAATTGCTAACAATAATCTAATCTAGTTATCCAGGGGATTTAGTATAGGCAAATGGGTTTCCCAAAATTGTACCCACAGCAGCACAGAGCACTTACTATTATCCTGTTAGGTAAGGAACTGCCAAAATAGTCAAAGCCAGTGCTAATTCCTCATACCTATCATATATTCATGCAGTACCACTTAAATCACCCAGACTAAATAGTCCTTTGAAAAAAATATCAAGTGCTAATATTAGGTAAATCTAATTACCCAGGGAATATGGCATAGATAAATGGGTTTCCCAAAACCCCACACTCACAAAGCAGCACAGATAACTTAATATAGTCCTTTTAGGTTAGATATTGCCAAAATAGTTTAGCCAGTGCTAAGTCCTCATGTTAAACACACACATGCACCCTGGTGTGTGACATCAGCACGTCTTCAGGCTGTTTTTGAAAATATCCCTGCAGTGCTATCAACTCCTTGGAGAAACTCCCTAGGACACTCTCAACTATATTTCCATAGATACTAGGGGCCCTATTTAATTCGAGCTGCGTATGAAATTGTACCTCGCAAATGCGCATCGTAACGCGATTTACGTAATACGATTCGACTTGCGATTGACTTGCGATTGACTTGCGTAATTTCGGACTCACTTTCCGAGATTTGCCTCCGAAAAGCGCTACGTAGTAAGTAGCGGAAAATAATTATTTGCGTAGACGCTCGTATCTCGCAAAATCGATACGTGCACAAAATACACCAGTAAAATGGTTTACGCATTACGTACAGACAACTTAAAATGTAAAAGTGAGTTTAACAGAGGGAAAGCATGGAAGGCCATTACAATTGATTTCACAATCACCTCCCCCCACCAAAGCAAATGCATTATACAACCAATTAGTTGTTACATTTGGAATGAAAAGCCATGCTGCAGCTTACATAAATCAATTAAAGACACACTACCTGATTACATAAAAACACAAAAACATCAAAATAATGCCATATTAGTCCTGTTATTTTGTATACATGTTGCTCATCACATCTACATTAATATAGGGCACATGGAGTATGTGAATATGTCCTGTTCAGTCTTTCGGTCGGGTCTGACTGTCTGTGACCCTCTGCCACTGATTTCTTACAAGGTTCGTATGCTGGTGATACCGGAGTGGATTGTCAGTTCCTTCTCCAGTGGTTTGGGATTTGGCCGTCCACTCTGCTTTCACTCTCCCACCCACAATGGCCCTTAATGGTATAGCTCACAGCTTCATTGAAGTACACAATATATCTTGTTTGGTCTTTCAGTCGGGTCTGACTGTCTGGGACCCTCTGTCACTGCTTTCTTACAAGGTTCGTATGCTGGTGATACCGGAGTGGATTGTCAGTTCCTTCTCCAGTGGTTTGGGATTTGGCTGTCCACTCTGCTTTCACTCTCCAACCCACAATGGCCCTTAATGGTGTAGCTCATAGCTTCCAAGCCCCATCACTTATCAAACCACAAGGTGACCATGGGAACATACCCCACAGTAACCCATCAGGAAGGGCAGCAAACACATACAGAGGGTTTGCAGAGGCACAATGAGCACCAGCCAACTCACCTCCATCAGGGGTAATCGCCACTACTCTTATCCAAGGAAGTCCCACGCCATTGCTGGTGGCCATGTGCCAAGATGTCCATTCATTCCCATTTGTTGACCTCCCATTACGTTCTGCTATTCATCAATTTACATTAGTTTGGATTGCTAAGTGATGTTGGGGAAGTGCGGGTGAAAGCAGAGTGGACGGACAAATCCCAAATCACTGGAGAAGGGACTGACAAGTCACTGCAGTATCACCTATCATTATCCTTTTAGGCCCTCAGGGGAATGTTCCTACTCCACAGTATCGATAATTGTACTTGGCCTGTGCATTAACCCTTTATTATGCCTAGATTGTAGATCTATTAGATGTATTATATGATATCTAATGCTATTAGGACTATTATTCCTCTTAGTATGTATGGATCTATTTCAGGTTAACTAGTGCTCATTAGTTTACAGCTATAGTAATGTGACACTAATGTGATGCATGTGGATGTCCCATAACCCCAACCATTGAAAACACACCGACATGGTGAGAACAGTATAACACAGCTTCATTTTTGGACACAGACCACAATCAGCAGTGGTCAAGACTGTGCATTCACATAACGGTATAACAAAACTTTATTTTTGGACACAGACCTCAATCAGCAGTGGTCAAGACTGTGCATTTACATAACGGTATAACAAAACTTTATTTTTGGACACAGACCACAATCAGCAGTGGTCAAGACTGTGCATTAATATCAT
Source organism: Discoglossus pictus (assembly GCA_027410445.1). Lineage (NCBI taxonomy): Eukaryota > Metazoa > Chordata > Amphibia > Anura > Alytidae > Discoglossus > Discoglossus pictus. The sequence goes on from JAPZIH010001078.1 coordinate 56,741, forward strand.
GGGTGTGGTGTGGGCGGGTCCCGAGAGATCAAGGGGTTAAATAAAACAAAGGGGATACCTACAGGGGTCAATCTAATAGTCTAGAATAAGCATGATGCATAGCACCTACCAGGGTCACATGCGGTCAGTACACCGCTGCCACCGGAATATAATGAGAAAAAGGATCATCACAAATCACTCCATTTAACTGAAGAAACCATTAGAGTGCATGGCACTTACAACTTGTCTGGATCTGCTCAATGGAACAAATGATTCAACCTCTGGACTGTGTAATCCAATCCAGTTTCACACATACAGTGTGGTGTGCGAAATTGCCCACAAAAATAAATGGTCAACAAAAAACAAAAAGGCGGAGGAGGATAGAAAAAACTAATGACAATGCATGTACAGTAAAGTGCTAAATACTGTACCAATATACCAACTCACCTGATTCCCATCTGCAAGCATTACTAACTATTAGCTACAGTAGGTCTCTGGATAATGAGTAATATGGGCAAATACCCATTAATATGGACAGGACACAAAGGTCAGCAGCCAGATTCACTGTTTCTTACATCAGACCCAAAGATCTGTTCTCAGACCGATATTGAGGTCAGGATCACATGCTTTATTGGTGCATATATTAACATGCCATTGTGAGACTTTGCAAGTCCACCGCCATAGCGGTATTAGTCTACATTTCAGCTAACAATAATCATGTCTGAGATATCTGGCAATATGATAGCTTTAAGATTGTGGGAGCTACATGTTAAGGAGGGGGCTGTCACTGGAGTAATGTATACCTGAGAGGCACTGGGAAAACCTTATGCCTCATATAATTCCTCCACAATGCTTGCAGATGCAGGAGATGCCTTCATGGGCCTGAATTGTACCTAAAACAAAACAAATGGAAAGAAAAGCAAAGGGAAAACCTAAAATCTAAGGGCCTAAAAAAAAGGGGACTGCAGCATCCCTTCCCAACAGCATTCCCCAGTGACCATCAATTGGTGGCATGCTCAACCGAACCCTACGTGTCCACAGAGAAGAGGATCATGAACCATGTGATGGGAGGTAGCCATCTGCATACAAAATATCAACATCACATAGGCAAAGATCCAAAACTCTGTAGCCAGGCTAGATGAGGTCAGCATTGTGACCAATAGATTGTCACTGAGGAGTGCTGTTGAGAAGGCACAATTATGTCCACAGCCCCTAGGTCCTCCTCCGCCTGGGCACAGGACCTGCATCATCAGCGGCAGGGGGAGCGGGAGGAGGTAGTGGCACCACGTGTGGTGGTGGAGGCGGAGGCATGGTGGAAGGAGAGGAGGGGCCAGGCTGCTGTTGGCTGGTGACCTGCCCCGTTCCCAGCAGCCTGACCATGTGCTGCTCCATCATCCGATGATGCCTCCGCTCCTCCCTAAAGCGCCTGTCCAGGCTGCGCCTCATGCCAGAGATGTCGGCAGTCATCCTCCTCACGAGGGCCAACAACTCCGGCAGTGCAGCCTCGGTCGTTGGTGGTGGGAGCTGGGGTCCTGCTGGCAGGGCGGGATGGGAAGATGGCGGGGAGAGAGTGGGGAGGATCTGGGACCCGGCTGGAGACAGGGGCTCTGATGTTGGGGTAACCGGTGGCTCAGTGTGTGGGGAAGGAGGAGCTGTGGAATAGTCCACCACTTGTGAGGGCCCCGGCGAGATGGCAAGTCTTTGGAGGAGGGGGACAGTCGGGCTCTGTACAGGGGGGCTGTCAACTACCACGAGCTCCCCCTCTGATGAGCCAGGGCCCTCCGATGAGCCTGTAGCCTCCTCCCCCTGAGCGGTCTCCTGCGGGGCGGGGGCTGATGGCCTCGCTCCTGGCTCATCACTGGACCCAGACCTCCTACTGGATGCTGAAATAGAGAAAAGAGAGCTACATGTCATTAGTATGCTGATCAATACATTGATATGTTTTCACTCCTAACTATCTGACATCTAGGCCTGAACATGGATGATTCTCCTAATTGCAACTCAGATTAGCTGTCATTTGCTATATTTGATCTATTCTTTCGTTTCTTGTCTTGACCTCTCCTGGCTCCTAACACTGTCTGTATTTCTTCTGCGGTTTCACTCCTAACTATCTGTCATCTAGGCCTGAACATGGATGATTCTCCTTATTGCAACTCAGATTAGCTGTCATTTGCTAGATTTGATCTATTCTTTGGTTTCTTGTCTTGACCTCTCCTGGCTCCTAACGCTGTCTGTATTTCTTCTGCGGTTTCACTCCTAACTATCTGTCATCTAGGCCTGAACATGGATGATTCTCCTAATTGCAACTCAGATTAGCTGTCATTTGCTAGATTTGATCTATTCTTTGGTTTCTTTTCTTGACCTCTCCTGGCTCCTAACGCTGTCTGTATTTCTTCTGCGGTCTGTAACTGCATAGGCTGCATTGGGCACACCAGTACATGGACTCGATTGCTTGATTACTCTTGGGGTGGCCAGGAATGACAGTGATTTGTCAGCTTCATGGATTTAATGACACTTCCATCTATCCCTTGTTAATTCCATGGAGCTGACATGTCAGTGTCATTGTTGGTCACCATGTGTAGTGTGTGTGATGTACATGTGGTGGCATGTTGGTGTATGTGATATTTACCTGAACTGGAGGCTGGGTCCTGCTGGGCCACTGGGGATAAAGCTCCTGAAGCTCCAGCTGCGGGTGATGGTGTCAGAAGGTCCCTTGCGATCCTCTCCCACTCCTTATAGGTCACACTGTGTCCCTCTGCTTCTCTGGCCATCTTCCTCTTCACCGTGGCCCTGATATCCACATATCGGTGCTTTAAGGACCTCAAGCCCCTAGGCACCGTGGACACCTCCTTCATCAATTCCACTACCTCCTTCCAAGCCTGAGCCTTAGGCCTAGGCTTCGCTTCCCTTGCAACAAGGATGACGGGCCGGTCACGGATCGCACCCAGGAGGACCATATTCTCCTGGGGCGTATAATTACGGGCCCTGCGCCTGCCCTTGCCAATAGCCCCTTGCTCTCTCGACTGTGCTTGGGGACCCTGGCCTCCCTGCACTTTTCCTGAGGCCTGTCCCTTCCCCAAATGACCCTGGCCCCTGGGATCTGGCCCCTTCCCCTCTGTGCCTCCTCTGTTAGTGCCTCTGTCTCCCTCCTCCTCCTCCTCCTCCCCCCCCTCCGGGAACCACTCCTCCTCCTCCGGGGACAACTCCTCCACCCCCTCCGGGGACACCTCCTCCACCCCCTCCGGGGACACCTTCTCCACCTCTCCTCCACCCTCCACTCCACTCTCCTCACTCTCCTCACTCTCCGCTCCACTCCTCCTCTCTCCACCTGTCTCCTCCCTCCATGCTCAAATAATAAAAAAATAAGGATAACTCAAAATAAGTGAAACAGTTATATAGGTTATGAAAAAAAAAGTGTATGTTCTATGTGTTTTTAATAACTGTTGGGGGATGCGGTGCAAAGGTTGGGGGGGCGGGGTGTCCAAACGCTATGTATGTCTCTATGTGTCTTTAATCTATGTGTCAGGCAAATATGTGTAATGTGTAAATATGTGTAAATCTTACATGTAAATATGCTAGTAATAAAATACAAAACAATCAAAAATAGTGCGCCTACAAATCAATATAACGATAAAGAAATAAAAGTATTACTGGAATGTCTGTTGGAAAGAAAAGATGTGTGTGCTATGTGTATTTAATAAGTGGTGGGGGATGGGGTGTGTTGGGGGATGGGGTGTGTTGGGGGATGGGGTGTGGTGGGGGGGATGGGGTGTGGTGGGGGGGATGGGTGTGTGGGGTGTGTGTCCTAACTATATATATATGTCTCTATGTGTGTTATTTAATCTATGTGTCTTGCAAATATGTGAAATCTGTAAATATGTGTATTTCTTAAATGTAAGGACTTATGAAATAGACAATAAAAAAGACAAAAAACTAATCTCCCTCTCTCCAAAGTACTACTCTCAATAAAGACTCTCTCCCACCTGCTCCTGGAACTGCGTGCTAACTCCAATGGCTCTTACAACACAGTCAGCGCATGGGTTTGTATCAATCACATTTATAAGCTCCAATCAAATTCTTAGCTCGTACGTGATTGGCTGAGAGGCGTGTCTCGCTATGACGTCCCCTTATCAGCTTACGAGCGCGCCAACATACTCAGCCAATTACATACGCACTTATAGTGTCAGGCCGCCAAGTGCGTATGTAATTGGCTGAGAGTCCCAACACTGGCCACCAAGTGCGTATGTAATTGGCTGAGAGGCTTTTGGCGGGCCAACGTGGCAATGTCGATGGCGCAAAAACCCGCCAAAAGCCTCTTAGCCAATTACATATGCACTTGGCGGCCCGTGTTGGGACTCTCAACCAATTACATACGCACTTGGCGGCCCGTGTTGGGACAGCCAATTACATGCGGCCAAGTGCGTATGTAATAGGCTGAGAGGCTTTTATTGACGTAAAATCATCAGCTGGAATGCCACGTAAAGATCCACAGGTGACCAATGGCAAAGCTGAAATTAACGTGCCTAATACCAGGTCATGTAATCAACAAGCTAAATAACCCCATCCCCAACAAGTCATCAGCATGTCTGAAAAAGCATGGATGATCATGTGAGAGGGATGATGGACAGTCTGAGTGGGCGGATGAGGTTGAGATGCTTTTGTGCATATCACATAGCACAGTATGAAGACCAGGAAGCAAGGTGTGTTATTGAGGGGGTGATGGGGAGTGGCAGAGAGGAGTGTCTGGGAGTGAATGAGGGTGTGAGTGGTGATGTGATCCATGCTGGGGCAGAACCAAGCCAGGCAAGGGAATTAACACAGGCCATGCCTAGTATCGTGGGGGTGGATCAGGGAGGAGAGAGAGCTCCAGTAGCACAGGGACAGAGGGATATAGGGCCACCTGCAGAAAGGGAGGCTGACAATGATGTCGGTGATCAGTTGCTGGGGGGAGAAGTACAGGATGTGGTGGCTCAGGCAGAAGGGGGGGAGCCTGTCCAGGAGCCTGTGAGGAGGCGAAGGGCACCCAATGTGTACAGGGAGAAATTCACATTAGAGGGGTTAACTGATGGGGAGGTGTATGAGCGTTTTCGGCTGACCCGTGCCAGTCTTGGGGAGCTCTATGAGGTTCTGAGAGCGGACCTTGAGCCTCGCTCAGCGGCCAATAGAGCCATCCCAGGAATGACACGGATGTTAGTTGCAATACACCTCCTTGCTTCTGGTAGCTTTCAGAACACCCTGAGCATAGCCAGAGGAATGTCTCAGCCAAGCCTCTCCAATTGTCTGTGTGCATTCTTCCGTGCTATTGGTCGGAAAGCTGCCAGATACATCAGTTACCCTAACACTGCTGAAGAGATTTCTTCCAATTAGGAGGTATCCCCAATGTGCTCGGTGCTATTGATTGTACACACGTGGCACTGATACCTCCTAGAGAGCAAGAAGCACTGTACAGAAATCGTAAGCATTATCATTCAATCAATGTACATGTTGTTTGCGATGCGAACATGCGCATACAAGGTGTGTATGCAGGCTTCCCGGGAAGTGCTCACAACGCCTATATCCTGCTTCCATCCGGCATATGTGACATATTTGAGTCCGTCAGATTTCCATCCGGATGGCTACTGGGTGAGTACACATTAGTAATGGCAGTCAACCATGTCTTACTATGACGGGATACAATAACACATACGGTACATCATGTTTCCCTCTATTGCTCTGATGTTCACATGTGCATTACGGAGTAATACTACCAAAGCCAGAACATAATAGCTCATTGCTGGCCATAACCCTGTGTTAGCTTGGCCAAACAGTATGCAGTTCACAACAACATATGACAAAAACCACAATTGATTAATCATTAGGTATATGTTCTGATGCATTCCCTTGTATCCTGTGACATGGACATCTCTAGTCTACATAACGTGTTGTGTGTTATTGTAAGGGCTATGTAAGTGAGATGTCTTCAGAATTCATCTGATAGAGGAGAATTAATAGTGTTTGGAAAACTTTTTCTTGCATGAATATATCCCTGAATAAACATGAATTAGCTTACCTTGAAGTTATCAAAATCTCCAAGGTCTTTTGGCATTTGCGTTTGATCGTGTACGCCCCTGGGAAATTCCACCTGAATTAGCATCACATTTACATTCACAAGAATACACGACCACGCTTCACCTCAGACCTCTGGCATGTGCTCGGTACAAGAACTGCAACAGTGACTTCCTGTGCTCTCTACCAGAAGGGTCGCAATATGTACCCTGTTGTATTTCCCTTGTATCTCCGCCTCATGTAAGCATCCTGCGAGTGTGACCATCTGGATTTGACATTTGTGGAAAACACATTGTAATTGAACTGAAGCTTCATATAGAATACATGTGTTAATACACTACTAATTATCCTATCAGATGCATCCATGATCCATCTCCCTTACATATATCTTTAACTGTGTATTAGCCACAGGGATTTGTTAATAGGTCATGATGACGATATTTGGGCATATGCTTTGTCAAACATCACAACATCCTATTCATATCAACATGTCACATTTTATTTCCACCAGGTGATGCAGGATATGGGTGTTTGCCGTGGTTGTTGACCCCTGTGAGCAATCCCCAGACTCGGGCAGAGGTGCAGTATAATGCTGCGCATAAAACCTGCCGGAATGTAATTGAGCGCACCTTTGGTGTACTAAAGATGCACTTCAGATGTTTACATTCCACTGGGGGTGCTCTACAATACAAGCCCCAGAAAGTTTGTCGCATCATCGTTGCCTGCTGCTGTCTGCACAATATAGCAGTACAGGCCAACTGTCTGGGGGACATTGATGCGGCTCCACTACATGGGGAGGAAATGCCTTTACTTCCCCCTGAAGTGGATAATCTGCGAGGGGTCACAACAACGGACCCGCCTCATTCGTGAGTACTTCACATGTAAGTACGTACCCAATATGCATGGAATAGAGTCTAATGTATCTGGATTATGCCTAACTCCCAAATCCACCTTTATCCATCGCCCATGTCATACAGAATTCCAACCAGTCCACAGTAGAGGAGAGTTCCCTGACGTTGTCAATGTTTGTACACTGGAACAAGCCACATGATCAGTTACAG
>JAPZIH010001079.1:0-63718 GCA_027410445.1 Discoglossus pictus
TATAATGTGTATAAATGGGATCAGTCGTGCAGTGAGTGTATGTACATCCTGTCCTGCTTGTTGTGGACACTCTGGTCGGTATGGCTGTGTATTAATGTGTATAAATGGGATCAGTCGTGCAGTGAGTGTATGTACATCCTCCTGCTTGTTGTGGACACTCTGGTCGGTCTGGCTGTGTATAATGTGTATAAATGGGATCAGTCGTGCAGTGAGTGTATGTACATCCTGTCCTGCTTGTTGTGGACACTCTGGTCGGTCTGGCTGTGTATAATGTGTATAAATGGGATCAGTCGTGCAGTGAGGTGTTGTACATCCTGTCCTGCTTGTTGTGGACACTCTGGTCGGTCTGCAGTGTATAATGTGTATAAAGGATCAGTCGTGCAGTGAGTGTATGTACCCTGCTCTGCTTGTTGTGGACACTCTGGTCGGTCTGGCTGTGTATAATGTTGTATAAATGGGATCAGTCGTGCAGTGAGTGTATGTACATCCTGTCCTGCTTGTTGTGGACACTCTGGTCGGTCTGGCTGTGTATAATGTGTATAAATGGGATCAGTCGTGCAGTGAGTGTATGTACATCCTGTCCTGCTTGTTGTGGGACACTCTGGTCGGTCTGGCTGTGTATAATGTGTATAAATGGGATCAGTCGTGCAGTGAGTGTATGTACATCCTGTCCTGCTTGTTGTGGACACTCTGGTCGGTCTGGCTGTGTATAATGTGTATAAATGGGATCAGTCGTGCAGTGTGTGTATGTACATCCTGCCCTGCTTGTTGTGGACACTCGGGTCGGTCTGGCTGTGTAATAATGTGTATAAATGGGATCAGTCGTGCAGTGAGTGTATGTACATCTGTCCTGCTTGTTGTGGACACTCTGGTCGGTCTGGCTGTGTATAATGTGTATAAATGGGATCAGTGTGCAGTGAGTGTATGTACATCTGTCCTGTTGTTGTGGACACTCTGGTCTGTCTGGCTCTGTATAATGTTATAAATGGGATCAGTCGTGCAGTGAGTGTATGTACATCTGTCCTGCTTGTTGTGGACACTCTGGTCGGTCTGGCTGTGTTTATGTGTTATAATGGGATCAGTCGTGCAGTGAGTGTATGTACATCCTGTCTGCTTGTTGTTGACACTTGGTCGGTCCGCTGTGTATAATGTGTATAAATGGGATCAGTCGTTGCAGTGAGTGTATGTACATCCTGTCCTGCTTGTTGTGGACATCTGGTCGGTCTGGCTGTGTATAATGTGTATAAATGGGATCAGTCGTGCAGTGAGTGTATGTACATCCTGCTCTGCTTGTTGTGGACACTTGGTCGGTCTGGCTGTGTATAATGTGTATAAATGGATCAGTCGTGCAGTGAGTGTATGTACATCCTGCCCTGCTTGTTGTGGACACTCTGTGGTCTGGCTGTGTATAATGTGTATAAATGATGGGATCAGTCGTGCAGTGAGTGTATGTACATCCTGTCCTGCTTGTTGTGGACACTTTGGTCGGTTGGCTTGTATAATGTGTATAAATGGGATCAGTCGTGCAGTGAGTGTATGTACATCCTGTCCTGCTTGTTGTGGACACTCTGGTCGGTCTGGCTGTGTATAATGTGTATAAATGGGATCAGTCGTGCAGTGAGTGTATGTACATCCTGTCCTGCTTGTTGTGGACACTCTGGTCGGTCTGGCTGTGTATAATGTGTATAATGGGATCAGTCGTGCAGTGTGTGTATGTACATCCTGTCCTGCTTGTTGTGGACACTCTGGTCGTCTGGCTGTGTATAATGTGTATAAATGGGATCAGTCGTGCAGTGAGTGTATGTACATCCTGTCCTGCTTGTTGTGGACACTCTGGTCGGTCTGGCTGTGTATAATGTGTATAAATGGGATCAGTCGTGCAGTGAGTGTATGTACATCCTGTCCTGCTTGTTGTGGACACTCTGGTCGGTCTGGCTGTGTATAATGTATATAAATGGGATCAGTCGTGAAGTGAGTGTATGTACATCCTGTCCTGCTTGTTGTGGACACTCTGGTCGGTCTGGCTGTGTATAATGTGTATAAATGGGATCAGTCGTGCAGTGAGTGTATGTACATTGTCTGCTTGTTGTGGACACTCTGGTCGGTCTGGCTGTGTATAATGTGTATAAATGGATCAGTCGTGCAGTGAGTGTATGTACATCCTGTCCTGCTTGTTGTGGACACTCTGGTCGGTCTGGCTGTGTATAATGTGTATAAATGGATCAGTCGTGCAGTGAGTGTATGTACATCCTGCCCTGCTTGTTGTGGACACTCTGGTCGGTCTGGCTGTGTATAATGTGTATAAATGGATCAGTCGTGCAGTGAGTGTATGTACATCCTGTCCTGCTTGTTGTGGACACTCTGGTCGGTCTGGCTGTGTATAATGTGTAATAAATGGGATCAGTCGTGCAGTGAGTGTATGTACATCCTGTCCTGCTTGTTGTGGACACTCTGGTCGGTCTGGCTGTGTATAATGTGTATAAATGGGATCAGTCGTGCAGTGATGTATGTTCATCCTGTCCTGCTTGTTGTGGACACTCTGGTCGGTCTGGCTGTGTATAATGTGTATAAATGGGATCAGTCGTGCAGTGAGTGTATGTACATCCTGTCCTGCTTGTTGTGGACTCTGGTCGGTCTGGCTTGTGATAATGTGTATAATGGGATCAGTCGTGCAGTGAGTGTATGTACATCCTGCCCTGCTTGTGTGGACACTCTGGTCGGTCTGGCTCTGTATAATGTATAAATGGGATCAGTCGTTGCAGTGAGTGTATGTACATCCTGTCCTGCTTGTTGGACACTCTGGTCGGTCTGGCTGTGTATAATGTGTATAAATGGGATCAGTCGTGCAGTGAGTGTATGTACATCCTGTCCTGCTTGTTGTGGACACTCTGGTCGGTCTGGCTGTGTATAGTGTATAAATGGGATCAGTCGTGCAGTGAGTGTATGTACAACCTGTCCTGCTTGTTGTGGACACTCTTGTCGGTCTGGCTGTGTATAATGTGTATAAATGGGATCAGTCGTGCAGTGAGTGTATGTACATCCTGTCTGCTTGTTGTGGACACTCTGGTCGGTTGGCTGTGTATAATGTGTATAAATGGGATCAGTCGTGCAGTGAGTGTATGTACATCCTGTCCTGCTTGTTGTGGACACTCTGGTCGGTCTGGCTGTGTATAATGTGTATAAATGGGATCAGTCGTGCAGTGAGTGTATGTACATCCTGTCCTGCTTGTTGTGGACACTCTGGTCGGTCTGGCTCTGTATAATGTGTATAAATGGGATCAGTCGTGCAGTGAGTGTATGTACATCCTGTCTGCTTGTTGTTGTGGACATCTGGTGGTCTTGCTTTGTATAATGTGTATAAATGGGATCAGTCGTGCAGTGAGTGTATGTACATCCTGTCCTGCTTGTTGTGGACACTCTGGTCGGTCTGGCTGTGTATAATGTGTATAAATGGGATCAGTCGTGCAGTGAGTGTATGTACATCCTGTCCTGCTTGTTGTGGACACTCTGGTCGGTCTGGCTGTGTATAATGTGTATAAATGGGATCAGTCGTGCAGTGAGTGTATGTACATCCTGTCCTGCTTGTTGTGGACACTCTGGTCGGTCTGGCTGTGTATAATGTGTATAAATGGGATCAGTCGTGCAGTGAGTGTATGTACATCCTGCCTGCTTGTTGTGGACACTCTGGTTCGGTCGGGCTGTGTTATAATGTGTATAAATGGGATCAGTCGTGCAGTGAGTGTATGTACATCCTGTCCTGCTTGTTGTGGACACTTGGTCGGTCTGGCTGTGTATAATGTGTATAAATGGGATCAGTCGTGCAGTGAGTGTATGTACATCCTGTCTGCTTGTTGTGGACACTCTGGTCGGTCTGGCTGTGTATAATGTGTATAAATGGGATCAGTCGTGCAGTGAGTGTATGTACATCCTGCCTGCTTGTTGTGGACACTCTGGTCGGTCTGGTGTATAATGTGTATAAATGGGATCAGTCGTGCAGTGAGTGTATGTACATCCTGTCTGCTTGTTGTGGACACTCTGGTCGGTCTGGCTGTGTATAATGTGTATAAATGGGATCAGTCGTGCAGTGAGTGTATGTACATCCTGTCCTGCTTGTTGTGGACACTCTGGTCGGTCTGGCTGTATAATGTGTATAAATGGGATCAGTCGTGCACGTGAGTGTATGTACATCCTGCCCTGCTTGTTGTGGACACTCTGGTCGGTCTGGCTGTGTATAATGTGTATAAATGGGATCAGTCGTGCAGTGAGTGTATGTACATCCTGTCCTGCTTGTTGTGGACACTCGTCGGTCTGGCTGTGTATAATGTGTATAAATGGGATCAGTCGTGCAGTGAGTGTATGTACATCCTGTCCTGCTTGTTGTGGACACTCTGGTCGGTTGGCTGTGTATAATGTGTATAAAATGGGATCAGTCGTGCAGTGAGTGTATGTACATCCTGTCCTGCTTGTTGTGGACACTCTGGTCGGTCTGGCTGTGTATAATGTGTATAAATGGGATCATCGTGCAGTGAGTGTATGTACAATCCTGTCCCTGCTTGTTGTGGACACTCTGGTCGGTCTGGCTGTGTATAATGTGTATAAATGGGATCAAGTCGTCGCAGTGAGTGGTATGTACATCCGTCCTGCTTGTTGTGGACACTCTGGTCGTTCTGGCTGTGTATAATGTGTATAAATGGATCAGTCGTGCCAGTGAGTGTATGTACACTCCTGTCCTGCTTGTTGTGGACAACTCTGGTCGGTTCTGGCTGTGTATAATGTGTATAAATGGGATCAGGTCGTGCAGTAGTGTATGTACAATCCTGTCCTGCTTGTAGTGGACACTCTGGTCGGGTCTGGCTGTGTATATTGTTATAAATGGGATCAGTCGTGCAGTGAGTGTATGTACATCCTGTCCTGCTTGTTGTGACACTCTGGTCGTCTGGCTGATGTATAATGTGTATAAATGGATCAGTCGTGCAGTGAGTGTATGTACATCCTGTCCTGCTTGTTGTGGACACTCTGGTCGGTCTGGCTCTGTATAATGTGTATAAATGGGATCAGTCGTGCAGTGCAGTGAGTGTATGTACATCCTGTGCTTGTTGTGGACACTCTGGTCGGTCTGGCTGTGTATAATGTGTATAAATGGGATCAGTCGTGCAGTGAGTGTATGTACATCCTGTCCTGCTTGTTGTGGACACTCTGTGGGTTGGCTGTGTATAATGTGTATAAATGGGATCAGTCGTGCAGTGAGTGTATGTACATCCTGTCCTGCTTGTTGTGGACACTCTGGTCGGTCTGGCTGTGTATAATGTGTATAAATGGGATCAGTCGTGCAGTGAGTGTATGTACATCCTGACCTGCTTGTTGTGGACACTATGGTCGGTCTGTGTATAATGTGTATAAATGGGATCAGTCGTGCAGTGAGTGTATGTACATCCTGTCCTGCTTGTTGTGGACACTCTGGTCGGTCTGGCTGTGTATAATGTGTATAAATGGGATCAGTCGTGCAGTGAGTGTATGTACATCCTGTCCTGCTTGTTGTGGACACTTGGTCGGTCTGGCTCTGTATAATGTGTATAAATGGGATCAGTCGTGCAGTGAGTGTATGTACATCCTGTCCTGCTTGTTGTGGACACTCTGGTCGGTCTGGCTGTGTATAATGTGTATAAATGGATCAGTCGTGCAGTGTGTGTATGTACATCCTGTCCTGCTTGTTGTGGACACTCTGGTCGGTCTGGCTGTGTATAATGTGTATAAATGGGATCAGTCGTGCAGTGAGTGTATGTACATCCTGTCCTGCTTGTTGTGGACACTCTGGTCGGTCTGGCTCTGTATAATGTGTATAAATGGGATCAGTCGTGCAGTGAGTGTATGTACATCCTGCTCTGCTTGTTGTGGACACTCTGGTCGGTCTGGCTGTGTATAATGTGTATAAATGGGATCAGTCGTGCAGTGGGTGTATGTACATCCTGTCCTGCTTGTTGTGGACACTCTGGTCGGTCTGGTCTGTATAATGTGTATAAATGGGATCAGTCGTGCAGTGAGTGTATGTACATCCTGTCCTGCTTGTTGTGGACACTCTGGTCGGTCTGGCTGTGTATAATGTGTATAAATGGATCAGTCGTGCAGTGAGTGTATGTACATCCTGTCCTGCTTGTTGTGGACACTCTGGTCGGTCTGGCTGTGTATATGTGTATAAATGGATCAGTCGTGCAGTGAGTGTATGTACATCCTGTCCTGCTTGTTGTGGACACTCTGGTCGGTCTGGCTGTGTATAATGTGTATAAATGGGATCAGTCGTGCAGTGAGTGTATGTACATCCTGTCCTGCTTGTTGTGGACACTCTGGTCGGTCTGGCTGTGTATAATGTGTATAAATGGGATCAGTCGTGCAGTGAGTGTATATCATCCTGTCTGCTTGTTGTGGACACTCTGGTCGGTCTGGCTGTTATATGTGTATAAATGGGATCAGTCGTGCAGTGGAGTGTATGTACATCCTGTCCTGCTTGTTGTGGACACTCTGGTCGGTCTGGCTGTGTATAATGTGTATAAATGGGATCAGTCGTGCAGTGAGTGTATGTACATCCTGTCCTGCTTGTTGTGGACACTCTGGTCGGTCTGGCTGTGTATAATGTGTATAAATAGGGATCAGTCGTGCAGGTGAGTGTATGTACAGTCCTGTCCTGCTTGTTGTGGGACACTCTGGTCGGTCTGGCTGTGTATAATGTGTATAAATGGGATCAGTCTTGCAGTGAGTGAATGTACATTCCTGTCCTGTTGTTGTGGGACACTCTGGTCGGTCTAGGGCTGTGTATAATGTGTATAAATGGGATCAGATCGTGCAGTGAGTGTATTACAGTCCTGCCCTGCTTGTTGTGGACACTCTGGTCGGTCTGGCTGTGTATAATGTGTATAAATGGGATCAGTCGTGCAGTGAGTGTATGTACATCCTGCCTGCTTGTTGTGAGACACTCTGGTCGTCTGGCTCTGTATAATTTGTATAAAATGGGATCAGTCGTGCAGTGAGTGTATGTACATCTGTCCTGCTTGTTGTGGACACTCTGGCGTGTCTGGCTGTGTATAATGTGTATAAATGGGATCAGTCGTGCAGTGAGTGTATGTACATCCTGTCCTGCTTGTTGTGGACACTCTGGTCGGTCTGGCTCTGTATAATGTGTATAAATGGGATCAGTCGTGCAGTGAGTGTATGTACATCCTGTCCTGCTTGTTGTGGACACTCTGGCCGGTCTGGCTCTGTATAATGTGTATAAATGGGATCAGTCGTGCAGTGAGTGTATGTACATCCTGTCCTGCTTGTTGTGGACACTCTGGTCGGTCTGGCTGTACATAATGTGTATAAATGGGATCAGTCGTGCAGAGTGTATGTACATCCTGTCCTGCTTGTTGTGGACACTCTGGTCGGTCTGGCTCTGTATAATGTATATAAATGGGATCAGTCGTGCAGTGAGTGTATGTACATCCTGATCTGCTTGTTGTGGACACTCTGGTTGGTCTGGCTCTGTATAATGTGTATAAATGGGATCAGTCGTGCAGTGAGTGTATGTACATCCTGTCCTGCTTGTTGTGGTCACTCTGGTCGGTGTGGCTGTGTATAATGTGTATAAATGGGATCAGTCGTGCAGTGAGTGTATGTACATCCTGTCCTGCTTGTTGTGGACACTCTGGTCGGTCTGGCTGTGTATAATGTGTATAAATGGGATCAGTCGTGCAGTGAGTGTTGTACATCTGCCTACTTGTTGTGGACACTCTGGTCGGTCTGGCTGTGTATAATGTGTATAAATGGGATAGTCGTGCAGTGAGTGTATGTACATCCTGCCCTGCTTGTTGTGGACACTCTGGTCGGTCTGGCTGTGTATAATGTGTATAAATGGGATCAGTCGTGCAGTGAGTGTATGTACATCCTGTCCTGCTTGTTGTGGACACTCTGGTCGGTCTGGCTGTGTATAATGTGTATAAATGGGATCAGTCATGCAGTGAGTGTATGTACATCCTGTCCTGCTTGTTGTGGACACTCTGGTCGGTCTGGCTGTGTATAATGAGTATAATGGGATCAGTCATGCAGTGAGTGTATGTACATCCTGTCCTGCTTGTTGTGGACACTCTGGTCGGTCTGGCTGTGTATATGTGTATAAATGGGATCAGTCGTGCTGTGAGTGTATGTACATCTGTCTGCTTGTTGTGGACACTCTGGTCGGTCTGGCTGTGTATAATGTATAAATGGGATCAGTCGTGCAGTGAGTGTATGTACATTCCTGTCCTGCTTGTTGTGGACACTCTGGTCGGTCTGGCTGTGTATTAATGTGTATAAATGGGATCAGTCGTGCAGTGAGTGTATGTACATCCTGTCTGCTTGTTGTGGACACTCTGGTCGGTCTGGCTGTGTATAATGTGTATAAATGGGATCAGTCGTGCAGTGAGTGTATGTACATCCTGCTTGCTTGTTGTGGACACTCTGGTCGGTCTGGCTCTGTATAATGTGTATAAATGGGATCAGTCGTGCAGTGAGTGTATGTACATCCTGTCCTGCTTGTTGTGGACACTCTGGTCGGTCTGGCTGTGTATAATGTGTATAAATGGGATCAGTCGTGCAGTGAGTGTATGTACATCCTGTCCTGCTTGTTGTGGACACTCTGGTCGGTCTGGCTGTGTATAATGTGTATAAATGGGATCAGTCGTGCAGTGAGTGTATGTACATCCTGTCCTGCTTGTTGTGGACACTGGTCGGTCTGGCTGTGTATAATGTGTATAATGGGATCAGTCGTGCAGTGAGTGTATGTACATCCTGCCCTGCTTGTTGTGGACATCTGGTCGGTCTGGCTGTGTATAATGTGTATATGGGATCAGTCGTGCAGTGAGTGTATGTACATCCTGTCCTGCTTGTTGTGGACACTCTGGTCGGTCTGGCTGTGTATAATGTGATATAAATGGGATCAGTCGTGCAGTGAGTGTATGTACATCCTGCCTGCTTGTTGTGGACACTCTGGTCGGTCTGGCTGTGTATATGTGTATAAATGGGATCAGTCGTGCAGTGGAGTGTATGTACATCCTGTCCTGCTTGTTGTGGACACTCTGGTCGGTCTGGCTGTGTATAATGTGTATAAATGGGATCAGTCGTGCAGTGAGTGTATGTACATCCTGCTCTGCTTGTGTGACACTCTGGTCGGTCTGGCTGTGTATAATGTGTATAAATGGGATCAGTCGTGCAGTGAGTGTATGTACATCCTGTCCTGCTTGTTGTGGACACTCTGGTCGGTCTGCTGTGTATAATGTGTATAAATGGGATCAGTCGTGCAGTGAGTGTATGTACATCCTGTCTGCTTGTTGTGGACACTCTGGTCGGTCTGGCTGTGTATAATGTGTATAAATGGGATCAGTCGTGCAGTGAGTGTATGTACATCCTGCCTGCTTGTTGTGGACACTCTGGTCGGTCTGGCTGTGTATATAATGTGTATAAATGGGATCAGTCGTGCAGTGAGTGTATGTACAACCTGTCCTGCTTGTTGTGGACACTTTGTCGGTCTGGCTGTGTATAATGTGTATAAATGGGATCAGTCGTGCAGTGAGTGTATGTACATCCTGTCCTGCTTGTTGTGGACACTCTGGTCGGTCTGGCTGTGTATAATGTGTATAAATGGGATCAGTCGTGCAGTGAGTGTATGTACATCCTGCCCTGCTCGTTGTGGACACTATGGTCGGTCTGGCTGTACATAATGTGTATAAATGGGATCAGTCGTGCAGTGAGTGTATGTACATCCTGTCCTGCTTGTTGTGGACACTCTGGTCGGTCTGGCTGTGTATAATGTGTATAAATGGGATCAGTCGTGCAGTGAGTGTATGTACATCTGCCCTGCTTGTTGTGGACACTCTGGTCGGTCTGGCTGCTCTGTATAATGTGTATAAATGGGATCAGTCGTGCAGTGAGTGTATGTACATCCTGTCCTGCTTGTTGTGGACACTCTGGTCGGTCTGGCTGTGTATAATGTATATAAATGGGATCAGTCGTGCAGTGAGTGTATGTACATCCTGTCTGCTTGTTGTGGACACTCTGGTCGGTCTGGCTGTGTATAATGTGTATAATGGGATCAGTCGTGCAGTGAGTGTATGTACATCCTGTCCTGCTTGTTGTGGACACTCTGGTCGGTCTGGCTGTGTATAATGTGTATAAATGGGATCAGTCATGCAGTGAGTGTATGTACATCCTGTCCTGCTTGTTGTGGACACTTGGTCGGTCTGGCTGTGTATAATGTGTATAAATGGGATCAGTCGTGCAGTGAGTGTATGTACATCCTGTCCTGCTTGTTGTGGGACACTCTGGTCGGTCTGGCTGTGTATAATGTGTATAAATGGGATCAGTCGTGCAGTGAGTGTATGTACATCCTGCTCTGCTTGTTGTGGACACTCTGGTCGGTCTGGCTGTGTATAATGTGTATAAATGGGATCAGTCGTGCAGTGAGTGTATGTACATCCTGTCCTGCTTGTTGTGGACACTCTGGTCGGTCTGGCTGTGTATAATGTGTATAAATGGGATCAGTCGTGCAGTGAGTGTATGTACATCCTGTCCTGCTTGTTGTGGACACTCTGGTCGGTCTGGCTGTGTATAATGTGTATAAATGGGATCAGTCGTGCAGTGAGTGTATGTACACCTGTCCTGCTTGTTGTGGACACTCTGGTCGGTCTGGCTGCTGTGTATAATGTGTATAAATGGGATCAGTCGTGCAGTGAGTGTATGTACATCCTGCCTGCTTGTTGTGGACACTCTGGTCGGTCTGGCTCTGTTTTATGTGTATAAATGGGATCAGTCGTGCAGTGAGTGTATGTACATCCTGACCTGCTTGTTGTGGACACTCTGGTCGGTCTGGCTGTGTATAATGTGTATAAATGGGATCAGTCGTGCAGTGAGTGTATGTACATCCTGTCCTGCTTGTTGTGGACACTCTGGTCGGTCTGGCTGT
Organism: Discoglossus pictus; assembly: GCA_027410445.1. Taxonomy (NCBI): domain Eukaryota; kingdom Metazoa; phylum Chordata; class Amphibia; order Anura; family Alytidae; genus Discoglossus; species Discoglossus pictus. The sequence goes on from JAPZIH010001079.1 coordinate 10,970, forward strand.
GTATAATGTATATAAATGGGATCAGTCGTGCAGTGAGTGTATGTACATCCTGTCCTGCTTGTTGTGGACACTCTGGTCGGTCTGGCTGTGTATAATGTGTATAAATGGGATCAGTCGTGCAGTGAGTGTATGTACATCCTGCCCTGCTTGTTGTGGACACTCTGGTCGGTCTGGCTGTGTATAATGTGTAAATGGGATCAGTCGTGCAGTGAGTGTATGTACATCCTGTCCTGCTTGTTGTGGACACTCTGGTCGGTCTGGCTGTGTATAATGTGTATAAATGGGATCAGTCGTGCAGTGAGTGTATGTACATCCTGTCCTGCTTGTTGTGGACACTCTGGTCGGTCTGGCTCTGTATAATGTGTATAAATGGGATCAGTCGTGCAGTGGGTGTATGTACATCCTGTCCTGCTTGTTGTGGACACTCTGGTCGGTCTGGCTGTGTATAATGTGTATAAATGGGATCAGTCGTGCAGTGAGTGTATGTACATCCTGTCCTGCTTGTTGTTGGACACTCTGGTCGGTCTGGCTGTGTATAATGTGTATAAATGGGATCAGTCGTGCAGTGAGTGTATGTACATCCTGTCCTGCTTGTTGTGGACACTCTGGTCGGTCTGGCTGTGTATAATGTGTATAAATGGGATCAGTCGTGCAGTGAGTGTATGTACATCCTGTCCTGCTTGTTGTGGACACTCTGGTCGGTCTGGCTGTGTATAATGTGTATAAATGGGATCAGTCGTGCAGTGAGTGTATGTACATCCTGCCTGCTTGTTGTGGACACTCTGGTCGGTCTGGCTGTGTATAATGTGTATAAATGGGATCAGTCGTGCAGTGAGTGTATGTACATCCTGTCCTGCTTGTTGTGGACACTCTGGTCGGTCTGGCTGTGTATAATGTGTATAAATGGGATCAGTCGTGCAGTGAGTGTATGTATCTGTCCTGCTTGTTGTGGACACTTTGGTCGGTCTGGCTGTGTATAATGTGTATAAATGGGATCAGTCGTGCAGTGAGTGTATGTACATCCTGCCCTGCTCGTTGTGGACACTTGGTCGGTCTGGGTGTACAATGTGTATAAATGGGATCAGTCGTGCAGTGAGTGTATGTACATCCTGTCCTGCTTGTTGTGGACACTCTGGTCGGTCTGGCTGTGTATAATGTGTATAAATGGGATCAGTCGTGCAGTGAGTGTATGTACATCCTGCCCTGCTTGTTGTGGACACTCTGGTCGGTCTGGCTGTATAATGTGTATAAATGGGATCAGTCGTGCAGTGAGTGTATGTACATCCTGTCCTGCTTGTTGTGGACACTCTGGTCGGTCTGGCTGTGTATAATGTATATAAATGGGATCAGTCGTGAAGTGAGTGTATGTACATCCTGTCGTGCTTGTTGTGGACACTCTGGTCGGTCTGGCTGTGTATAATGTGTATTAAATGGGATCAGTCGTGCAGTGGAGTGTATGTACATCCTGTCCTGCTTGTTGTGGACACTCTGGTCGGTCTGGCTGTGTATAATGTGTATAAATGGGATCAGTCGTGCAGGTGAGTGTATGTACATCCTGTCCTGCTTGTTGTGGACACGCTGGTCGGTCTGGCTGTTGTATAATGTGTATAAATTGGGATCAGTCGTGCAGGTGAGTGTATGTACAGTCCTTCCTGCTTGTTGTGGGACAGCCTCTGGTCGGTCTGGCTGGTATAATTGTGATAAATGGGATCAGTCGTGCAGGTGAGTGTATGTACATCCTGTCCTGCTTGTTGTGGACGACTCTGGTCGGTCTGGCTCTGATAATGTGTATAAATGAGATCAGTCGTGAGCAGTGAGTGTATGTACAATCCTGTCCTGCTTGTTGTGGACACTCTGTGTCGGTCTGGCTCTGTAGTAATGTGTATAAATGGGTATCAGTCGTGCAGGTGGGGGTATGTACATCCTGTCCTGCTTGTTGTGGACAGCTCTGGTCGGTCTGGCTGTGTATAATGTGTATAAATGGGTATCAGGTCGTGCAGTGAGTGTACTGTACATCCTGCTCTGCTTGTTGTTGGACAACTTGGTCGGTCTCACTGGGCTGTGTATAATGTGTATAAATGGGATCAGTCGTGCAGTGAGTGTATGTACATCCTGCCCTGCTTGTTGTGGACACTCTGGTCGGTCTGGCTCTGTTATAATGTGTATAAATGGGATCAGTCGTGCAGTGAGTGTATGTACATCCTGTCCTGCTTGTTGTGGACACTCTGGTCGGTCTGGCTGTGTATAATGTGTATAAATGGGATCAGTCGTGCAGTGAGAGTATGTACATCCTGTCCTGCTTGTTGTGGACACTCTGTTGGGTCTGGCTGTGTATAATGTGTATAAATGGGATCAGTCGTGCAGTGAGTGTATGTACATCCTGTCCTGCTTGTTGTGGACACTTTGGTCGGTCTTGCTGTGTATAATGTGTATAAATGGGATCAGTCGTGCAGTGAGTGTATGTACATCCTGCCCTGCTCGTTGTGGACACTATGGTCGGTCTGGCTGTACATAATGTGTATAAATGGGATCAGTCGTGCAGTGAGTGTATGTACATCCTGTCCTGCTTGTTGTGGACACTCTGGTCGGTCTGGGCTGTGTATAATGTGTATAAATGGGATCAGTCGTGCAGTGAGTGTATGTACATCCTGTTCCTGCTTGTTGTGGACACTCTTGTCGGTCTGGCTCTGTATAATGTTGTAATAAATGGTGGATCAGTCGTGCAGTGATTGTAATGTACATCCTGTCCTTCTTGTTTGTGGACACTCTCCTGGTCGGTTCTGGCTCTGTATAATGTGTATAAATGGATCAGCTCGTGCAGTGAGTGTATGTACATCCTGTCCCTGCTTTGTTGTGGACACTCTGGCCGGTCTGGCTGTGTATAATGTGTATAAATGGGATCAGTCGTGCTGTGAGGTGTATGTACACCCTGTCCTGCTTCTTGTGGACACTCTGGTCGTCTGCTCTGTATAATGTGTAGTAAAGTGGGATCAGTCGTGGCAGTGAGTGTATGTACATCCTGCTCTGCTTGTTGTGGACACTCTGGTCGGTCGGCTCTGTATAATGTGTATAAAGGGATCAGTCGTTGCAGTGGGGTGTATGTACATCCTGCTCTGCTTGTTGTGGACACTCTGGTCGGTCTGGCTGTGTATAATGTGTATAAATGGGATCAGTCGTGCAGTGAGTGTATGTACATCCTGTCCTGCTTGTTGTGGACACTCTGGTCGTCTGGCTGTGTATAATGTGTATAAATGGGATCAGTCGTGCAGTGAGTGTATGTACATCCTGTCCTGCTTGTTGTGGACACTCTGGTCGGTCTGGCTGTGTATAATGTATAAATGGGATCAGTCGTGCAGTGAGTGTATGTACAACCTGTCCTGCTTGTTGTGGACACTCTGGTCGGTCTGGCTGTGTATAATGTGTATAAATGGGATCAGTCGTGCAGTGAGTGTATGTACATCCTGTCCTGCTTGTTGTGGACACTCTGGTCGGTCTGGCTGTGTATAATGTGTATAAATGGGATCAGTCGTGCAGTGAGTGTATATACATCCTGCTCTACTTGTTGTGGACACTCTGGTCGGTCTGGCTGTACATAATGTGTATAAATGGGATCAGTCGTGCAGTGGGTGTATGTACATCCTGTCCTGCTTGTTGTGGACACTCTGGTCGGTCTGGCTGGTACATAATGTGTATAAATGGGATCAGTCGTGCAGTGAGTGTATGTACATCCTTGTCCTTGCTTGTTGTGGACACTCTGGTCGGTCTGGGCTGTGTATAATGTGTATAAATGGGATCAGTCGTGCAGTGAGTGTATGTTACTTCCTGTCCTGCTTGTTGTGGACACTCGTGTCGGTCTGGCTGTGTATAATGTGTATAAAATTGGGATCAGTTCGTGCAGTGAGTGTATGCACATCCTGTCCTGCTTGTTGGTTGGGACACTCTGGCCGGTCTGGCTGTGTATAATGTGTATAAATGGGATCAGTCGTGCAGTGAGTGTATGTACATCCTGCTCTGCTTGTTGTGGACACTCTGGCCGGTCTGGCTGTGTATAATGTGTATAAATGGGATCAGTCGTGCAGTGAGTGTATGTACATCCCGTCCTGCTTGTTGTGGACACTCTGGTCGGTCTGGCTGTGTATAATGTGTATAAATGGGATCAGTCGTGCAGTGAGTGTATGTACATCCTGCCCTGCTTGTTGTGGACACTCTGGCCGGTCTGGCTGTGTATAATGTGTATAAATGGGATCAGTCGTGCAGTGAGTGTATGTACATCCTGTCCTGCTTGTTGTGGACACTCTGGTCGGTCTGGCTCTGTATAATGTGTATAAATGGGATCAGTCGTGCAGTGAGTGTATGTACATCCTGTCCTGCTTGTTGTGGACACTCTGGTCGGTCTGGCTGTGTATAATGTGTATAAATGGGATCAGTCGTGCAGTGAGTGTATGTACATACCTGTCCTGCTTGTTGTGGACACTCTGGTCGGTCTGGCTGTGTATAATGTGTATAAATGGGATCAGTCGTGCAGTGAGTGTATGTACATCCTGTCCTGCTTGTTGTGGACACTCTGGTCGGTCTTGGCTGTGTATAATGTGTATAAATGGATCAGTCATGCAGTGAGTGTATGTACATCCTGTCCTGCTTGTTGTGGACACTCTGGTCGGTCTGGCTGTGTATAATGTGTATAAATGGGATCAGTCGTGCAGTGAGTGTATGTACATCCTGTCCTGCTTGTTGTGGACACTCTGGTCGGTCTGGCTGTGTATAATGTGTATAAATGGGATCAGTCGTGCAGTGAGTGTATGTACACCCTGTCCTGCTTGTTGTGGACACTCTGGTCGGTCTGGCTGTGTATAATGTGTATAAGTGGGATCAGTCGTGCAGTGAGTGTATGTACATCCTGTCCTGCTTGTTGTGGACACTCTGGTCGGTCTGGCTGTGTATAATGTGTATAAATGGGATCAGTCGTGCAGTGAGTGTATGTACAACCTGTCCTGCTTGTTGTGGACACTCTGGTCGGTCTGGCTGTGTATAATGTGTATAAGTGGGATCAGTCGTGCAGTGAGTGTATGTACATCCTGTCCTGCTTGTTGTGGACACTCTGGTCGGTCTGGCTGTGTATAATGTGTATAAATGGGATCAGTCGTGCAGTGAGTGTATGTACATCCTGCCCTGCTTGTTGTGGACACTCTGGTCGGTCTGGCTCTGTATAATGTGTATAAATGGGATCAGTCGTGCAGTGGGTGTATGTACATCCTGTCCTGCTTGTTGTGGACACTCTGGTCGGTCTGGCTCTGTATAATGTGTATAAATGGGATCAGTCGTGCAGTGGGTGTATGTACATCCTGTCCTGCTTGTTGTGGACACTCTGGTCGGTCTGGCTCTGTATAATGTATATAAATGGGATCAGTCGTGCAGTGAGTGTATGTACATCCTGCTCTGCTTGTTGTGGACACTCTGGTCGGTCTGGCTCTGTATAATGTGTATAAATGGGATCAGTCGTGCAGTGAGTGTATGTACATCCTGTCCTGCTTGTTGTGGACACTCTGGTCGGTCTGGCTCTGTATAATGTGTATAAATGGGATCAGTCGTGCAGTGAGTGTATGTACATCCTGTCCTGCTTGTTGTGGACACTCTGGTCGGTTCTGGCTCTGTATAATGTGTATAAATGGGATCAGTCGTGCAGTGAGTGTATGTACATCCTGCCCTGCTTGTTGTGGACACTCTGGTCGGTCTGGCTCTGTATAATGTGTATAAATGGGATCAGTCGTGCAGTGAGTGTATGTACATCCTGTCCTGCTTGTTGTGGACACTCTGGTCGGTCTGGCTGTGTATAATGTGTATAAATGGGATCAGTCGTGCAGTGGGTGTATGTACATCCTGTCCTGCTTGTTGTGGACACTCTGGTCGGTCTGGCTGTACATAATGTGTATAAATGGGATCAGTCGTGCAGTGAGTGTATGTACATCCTGTCCTGCTTGTTGTGGACACTCTGGTCGGTCTGGCTGTGTATAATGTGTATAAATGGGATCAGTCGTGCAGTGAGTGTATGTACATCCTGTCCTGCTTGTTGTGGACACTCTGGTCGGTCTGGCTGTGTATAATGTGTATAAATGGGATCAGTCGTGCAGTGAGTGTATGTACATCCTGTCCTGCTTGTTGTGGACACTCTGGTCGGTCTGGCTGTGTATAATGTGTATAAATGGGATCAGTCGTGCAGTGAGTGTATGTACATCCTGCTCTGCTTGTTGTGGACACTCTGGTCGGTCTGGCTGTGTATAATGTGTATAAATGTGATCAGTCGTGCAGTGAGTGTATGTACATCCTGCTCTGCTTGTTGTGGACACTCTGGTTGGTCTGGCTGTGTATAATGTGTATAAATGGGATCAGTCGTGCAGTGAGTGTATGTACACCCTGTCCTGCTTGTTGTGGACACTCTGGTCGGTCTGGCTGTGTATAATGTGTATAAATGTGATCAGTCGTGCAGTGAGTGTATGTACATCCTGCCTGCTTGTTGTGGACACTCTGGTCGGTCTGGCTGTGTATAATGTGTATAAATGGGATCAGTCGTGCAGTGAGTGTATGTACATCCTGTCCTGCTTGTTGTGGACACTCTGGTCGGTCTGGCTGTGTATAATGTGTATAAATGGGATCAGTCGATTGCAGTGAGTGTATGTACATCCTGTCCTGCTTGTTGTGGACACTCTGGTCGGTCTGGCTGTGTATAATGTGTATAAATGGGATCAGTCGTGCACTGAGTGTATGTACATCCTGTCCTGCTTGTTGTGGACTCTCTGGTCGGTCTTGCTGTGTATAATGTGTATAAATGGGATCAGTCGTGCAGTGAGTGTATGTACATCCTGTCCTGCTTGTTGTGGACTCTCTGGTCGGTCTGGCTGTGTATAATGTGTATAAATGGGATCAGTCGTGCAGTGGGTGTATGTACATCCTGTCCTGCTTGTTGTGGACACTCTGGTCGGTCTGGCTCTGTATAATGTGTATAAATGGGATCAGTCGTGCAGTGAGTGTATGTACATCCTGTCCTGCTTGTTGCAGACACTCTGGTCGGTCTGGCTGTGTATAATGTGTATAAATGGGATCAGTCGTGCAGTGAGTGTATGTACATCCTGCCCTGCTTGTTGTGGACACTCTGGTCGGTCTGGCTGTGTATAATGTGTATAAATGGGATCAGTCGTGCAGTGAGTGTATGTACATCCTGCCCTGCTTGTTGTGGACACTCTGGTCGGTCTGGCTGTGTATAATGTGTATAAATCGGATCAGTCGTGCAGTGAGTGTATGTACATCCTGTCCTGCTTGTTGTGGACACTCTGGCCGGTCTGGCTGTGTATAATGTGTATAAATGGGATCAGTCGTGCAGTGAGTGTATGTACATCCTGTCCTGCTTGTTGTGGACACTCTGGCCGGTCTGGCTGTGTATAATGTGTATAAATGGGATCAGTCGTGCAGTGAGTGTATGTACATCCTGTCCTGCTTGTTGTGGACACTCTGGTCGGTCTGGCTGTGTATAATGTGTATAAATGGGATCAGTCGTGCAGTGAGTGTATGTACATCCTGTCCTGCTTGTTGTGGACACTCTGGTCGGTCTGGCTGTGTATAATGTGTATAAATGTGATCAGTCGTGCAGTGAGTGTATGTACATCCTGTCCTGCTTGTTGTGGACACTCTGGTCGGTCTGGCTCTGTATAATGTGTATAAATGGGATCAGTCGTGCAGTGAGTGTATGTACATCCTGTCCTGCTTGTTGTGGACACTCTGGCCGGTCTGGCTGTGTATAATGTGTATAAATGGGATCAGTCGTGCAGTGAGTGTATGTACATCCTGCCCTGCTTGTTGTGGACACTCTGGTCGGTCTGGCTGTGTATAATGTGTATAAATGGGATCAGTCGTGCAGTGAGTGTATGTACATCCTGTCCTGCTTGTTGTGGACACTCTGGTCGGTCTGGCTGTACATAATGTGTATAAATGGGATCAGTCGTGCAGTGAGTGTATGTACATCCTGTCCTGCTTGTTGTGGACACTCTGGTCGGTCTGGCTCTGTATAATGTATATAAATGGGATCAGTCGTGCAGTGAGTGTATGTACATCCTGATCTGCTTGTTGTGGACACTCTGGTTGGTCTGGCTCTGTATAATGTGTATAAATGGGATCAGTCGTGCAGTGAGTGTATGTACATCCTGTCCTGCTTGTTGTGGACACTCTGGTCGGTCTGGCTGTGTATAATGTGTATAAATGGGATCAGTCGTGCAGTGAGTGTATGTACATCCTGCCCTGCTTGTTGTGGACACTCTGGTCGGTCTGGCTGTGTATAATGTGTATAAATGGGATAGTCGTGCAGTGAGTGTATGTACATCCTGCCCTGCTTGTTGTGGACACTCTGGTCGGTCTGGCTGTGTATAATGTGTATAAATGGGATCAGTCGTGCAGTGAGTGTATGTACATCCTGTCCTGCTTGTTGTGGACACTCTGGTCGGTCTGGCTGTGTATAATGTGTATAAATGGGATCAGTCATGCAGTGAGTGTATGTACATCCTGTCCTGCTTGTTGTGGACACTCTGGTCGGTCTGGCTGTGTATAATGTGTATAAATGGGATCAGTCGTGCAGTGAGTGTATGTACATCCTGTCCTGCTTGTTGTGGACACTCTGGTCGGTCTGGCTGTGTATAATGTGTATAAATGGGATCAGTCGTGCAGTGAGTGTATGTACATCCTGTCCTGCTTGTTGTGGACACTCTGGTCGGTCTGGCTGTGTATAATGTATATAAATGGGATCAGTAGTGCAGTGAGTGTATGTACATCCTGTCCTGCTTGTTGTGGACACTCTGGTCGGTCTGGCTGTGTATAATGTGTATAAATGGGATCAGTCGTGCAGTGAGTGTATGTACATCCTGTCCTGCTTGTTGTGGACACTCTGGTCGGTCTGGCAGTGTATAATGTGTATAAATGGGATCAGTCGTGCAGTGAGTGTATGTACACCCTGCTCTGCTTGTTGTGGACACTCTGGTCGGTCTGGCTCTGTATAATGTGTATAAATGGGATCAGTGGTGCAGTGAGTGTATGTACATCCTGTCCTGCTTGTTGTGGACACTCTGGTCGGTCTGGCTGTGTATAATGTGTATAAATGGGATCAGTCGTGCAGTGAGTGTATGTACATCCTGTCCTGCTTGTTGTGGACACTCTGGTCGGTCTGGCTGTGTATAATGTGTATAAATGGGATCAGTCGTGCAGTGAGTGTATGTACATCCTGTCCTGCTTGTTGTGGACACGCTGGTCGGTCTGGCTGTGTATAATGTGTATAAATGGGATCAGTCGTGCAGTGAGTGTATGTACATCCTGCCCTGCTTGTTGTGGACACTCTGGTCGGTCTGGCTGTGTATAATGTGTATAAATGGGATCAGTCGTGCAGTGAGTGTATGTACATCCTGTCCTGCTTGTTGTGGACACTCTGGTCGGTCTGGCTGTGTATAATGTGTATAAATGGGATCAGTCGTGCAGTGAGTGTATGTACATCCTGCCCTGCTTGTTGTGGACACTCTGGTCTGTCTGGCTCTGTATAATGTGTATAAATGGGATCAGTCGTGCAGTGAGTGTATGGACATCCTGCTCTGCTTGTTGTGGACACTCTGGTCGGTCTGGCTGTGTATAATGTGTATAAATGGGATCAGTCGTGCAGTGAGTGTATGTACATCCTGCTCTGCTTGTTGTTGACACTCTGGTCGGTCTCGCTGTGTATAATGTGTATAAATGGGATCAGTCGTGCAGTGAGTGTATGTACATCCTGTCCTGCTTGTTGTGGACACTTTGGTCGGTCTGGCTGTGTATAATGTGTATAAATGGGATCAGTCGTGCAGTGAGTGTATGTACATCCTGTCCTGCTTGTTGTGGACACTTTGGTCGGTCTGGCTGTGTATAATGTGTATAAATGGGATCAGTCGTGCATTGAGTGTATGTACATCCTGCCCTGCTTGTTGTGGACACTCTGGTCGGTCCGGCTGTGTATAATGTGTATAAATGGGATCTGTCGTGCAGTGAGTGTATGTACATCCTGTCCTGCTTGTTGTGGTCACTCTGGTTCGTCTGGCTGTGTATAATGTGTATAAATGGGATCAGTCATGCAGTGAGTGTATGTACATCCTGTCCTGCTTGTTGTGGACACTCTGGTCGGTCTGGCTCTGTATAATGTGTATAAATGGGATCAGTCGTGCAGTGAGTGTATGTACATCCTGTCCTGCTTGTTGTGGACACTCTGGTCGGTCTGGCTGTGTATAATGTGTATAAATGGGATCAGTCGTGCAGTGAGTGTATGTACATCCTGTCCTGCTTGTTGTGGACACTCTGGTCGGTCTGGCTGTGTATAATGTATATAAATGGGATCAGTCGTGCAGTGAGTGTATGTACATCCTGTCCTGCTTGTTGTGGACACTCTGGTCGGTCTGGCTGTGTATAATGTGTATAAATCGGATCAGTCGTGCAGTGAGTGTATGTACATCCTGTCCTGCTTGTTGTGGACACTCTGGTCGGTCTGGCTGTGTATAATGTGTATAAATGGGATCAGTCGTGCAGTGAGTGTATGTACATCCTGCCCTGCTTGTTGTGGACACTCTGGTCGGTCTGGCTGTGTATAATGTGTATAAATGGGATCAGTCGTGCAGTGAGTGTATGTACATCCTGCTCTGCTTGTTGTGGACACTCTGGTCGGTCTGGCTCTGTATAATGTGTATAAATGGGATCAGTCGTGCAGTGAGTGTATGTACATCCTGTCCTGCTTGTTGTGGACACTCTGGTCGGTCTGGCTCTGTATAATGTGTATAAATGGGATCAGTCGTGCAGTGAGTGTATGTACATCCTGTCCTGCTTGTTGTGGACACTCTGGTCGGTCTGACTGTTTATAATGTGTATAAATGGGATCAGTCGTGCAGTGAGTGTATGTACATCCTGTCCTGCTTGTGGTGGACACTCTGGTCGGTCTGGCTGTGTATAATGTGTATAAATGGGATCAGTCGTGCAGTGAGTGTATGTACATCCTGTCCTGCTTGTTGTGGACACGCTGGTCGGTCTGGCTGTGTATAATGTGTATAAATGGGATCAGTCGTGCAGTGAGTGTATGTACATCCTGTCCTGCTTGTTGTGGACACTCTGGTCGGTCTGGCTGTGTATAATGTGTATAAATGGGATCAGTCGTGCAGTGAGTGTATGTACATCCTGTCCTGCTTGTTGTGGACACTCTGGTCGGTCTGGCTCTGTATAATGTGTATAAATGGGATCAGTCGTGCATTGAGTGTATGTACACCCTGTCCTGCTTGTTGTGGACACTCTGGTCGGTCCGGCTGTGTATAATGTGTATAAATGGGATCAGTTGTGCAGTGAGTGTATGTACATCCTGTCCTGCTTGTTGTGGACACTCTGGTCGGTCTGGCTCTGTATAATGTGTATAAATGGGATCAGTCATGCAGTGGGTGTATGTACATCCTGTCCTGCTTGTTGTGGACACTCTGGTTGGTCTGGCTGTGTATAATGTGTATAAATGGGATCAGTCGTGCAGTGAGTGTATGTACGTCCTGTCCTGATTGTTGTGGACACTCTGGTCGGTCTGGCTGTGTATAATGTGTATAAATGGGATCAGTCGTGCAGTGAGTGTATGTACATCCTGTCCTGCTTGTTGTGGACACTCTGGTCGGTCCGGCTGTGTATAATGTGTATAAATGGGATCAGTCGTGCAGTGAGTGTATGTACATCCTGTCCTGCTTGTTGTGGACACTCTGGTCGGTCTGGCTGTGTATAATGTGTATAAATGGGATCAGTCGTGCAGTGAGTGTATGTACATCCTGTCCTGCTTGTTGTGGACACTCTGGTCGGTCTGGCTGTGTATAATGTGTATAAATGGGATCAGTCGTGCAGTGAGTGTATGTACATCCTGCCCTGCTTGTTGTGGACACTCTGGTCGGTCTGGCTGTGTATAATGTGTATAAATGGGATCAGTCGTGCAGTGAGTGTATGTACATCCTGCTCTGCTTGTTGTGGACACTCTGGTCGGTCTGGCTCTGTATAATGTGTATAAATGGGATCAGTCGTGCAGTGAGTGTATGTACATCCTGTCCTGCTTGTTGTGGACACTCTGGTCGGTCTGGCTGTGTATAATGTGTATAAATGGGATCAGTCGTGCAGTGGGTGTATGTACATCCTGTCCTACTTGTTGTGGACACTCTGGTCGGTCTGGCTCTGTATAAGGTGTATAAATGGGATCAGTCGTGCAGTGAGTGTATGTACATCCTGTCCTGCTTGTTGTGGACACTCTGGTCGGTCTGGCTGTGTATAATGTGTATAAATGGGATCAGTCGTGCAGTGAGTGTATGTATATCCTGCCCTGCTTGTTGTGGACACTCTGGTCGGTCTGGCTCTGTATAAGGTGTATAAATGGGATCAGTCGTGCAGTGAGTGTATGTACATCCTGCCCTGCTTGTTGTGGACCCTCTGGCCGGTCTGGCTCTGTATAATGTGTATAAATGTGATCAGTCGTGCAGTGAGTGTATGTACATCCTGTCCTGCTTGTTGTGGACACTCTGGTTGGTCTGGCTGTGTATAATGTGTATAAATGGGATCAGTCGTGCAGTGGGTGTATGTACATCCTGTCCTGCTTGTTGTGGACACTCTGGTCGGTCTGGCTGTGTATAATGTGTATAAATGGGATCAGTCGTGCAGTGAGTGTATGTACATCCTGTCCTGCTTGGTGTGGACACTCTGGTCGGTCTGGCTGTGTATAATGTGTATAAATGGGATCAGTCGTGCAGTGAGTGTATGTACATCCTGTCCTGCTTGTTGTGGACACTCTGGTCGGTCTGGCTGTATATAATGTGTATAAATGGGATCAGTCGTGCAGTGAGTGTATGTACATCCTGTCCTGCTTGTTGTGGACACTCTGGTCGGTCTGGCTCTGTATAATGTGTATAAATGGGATCAGTCGTGCAGTGAGTGTATGTACATCCTGCCCTGCTTGTTGTGGACACTCTGGTCGGTCTGGCTGTGTATAATGTGTATAAATGGGATCAGTCGTGCAGTGAGTGTATGTACATCCTGTCCTGCTTGTTGTGGACACTCTGGTCGGTCTGGCTGTGTATAATGTGTATAAATGGGATCAGTCGTGCTGTGAGTGTATGTACATCCTGTCCTGCTTGTTGTGGACACTCTGTGGGTCTGGCTGTGTATAATGTGTATAAATGGGATCAGTCGTGCAGTGAGTGTATGTACATCCTGTCCTGCTTGTTGTGGACACTCTGGTCGGTCTGGCTGTGTATAATGTGTATAAATGGGATCAGTCGTGCAGTGAGTGTATGTACATCCTGTCCTGCTTGTTGTGGACACTCTGGTCGGTCTGGCTCTGTATAATGTGTATAAATGGGATCAGTCGTGCAGTGAGTGTATGTACATCCTGTCCTGCTTGTTGTGGACACTCTGGTCGGTCTGGCTCTGTATAATGTGTATAAATGGGATCAGTCGTGCAGTGAGTGTATGTACATCCTGTCCTGCTTGTTGTGGACACTCTGGTCGGTCTGGCTGTGTATAATGTGTATAAATGGGATCAGTCGTGCAGTGAGTGTATGTACATCCTGTCCTGCTTGTTGTGGACACTCTGGTCGGTCTGGCTCTGTATAATGTGTATAAATGGGATCAGTCGTGCAGTGAGTGTATGTACATCTTGTCCTGCTTGTTGTGGACACTCTGGTCGGTCTGGCTGTGTATAATGTGTATAAATGTGATCAGTCGTGCAGTGAGTGTATGTACATCCTGTCCTGCTTGTTGTGGACACTCTGGTCGGTCTGGCTGTGTATAATGTGTATAAATGGGATCAGTCGTGCAGTGAGTGTATGTACATCCTGTCCTGCTTGTGGTGGACACTCTGGTCGGTCTGGCTGTGTATAATGTGTATAAATGGGATCAGTCGTGCAGTGAGTGTATGTACATCCTGTCCTGCTTGTTGTGGACACTCTGGTCGGTCTGGCTGTGTATAATGTGTATAAATGGGATCAGTCGTGCAGTGAGTGTATGTACATCCTGTCCTGCTTGTTGTGGACACTCTGGTCGGTCTGGCTGTGTATAATGTGTATAAATGGGATCAGTCGTGCAGTGAGTGTATGTACATCCTGTCCTGCTTGTTGTGGACACTTTGGTCGGTCTGGCTGTGTATAATGTGTATAAATGGGATCAGTCGTGCAGTGAGTGTATGTACATCTTGTCCTGCTTGTTGTGGACACTCTGGTCGGTCTGGCTGTGTATAATGTGTATAAATGTGATCAGTCGTGCAGTGAGTGTATGTACATCCTGTCCTGCTTGTTGTGGACACTCTGGTCGGTCTGGCTGTGTATAATGTGTATAAATGGGATCAGTCGTGCAGTGAGTGTATGTACATCCTGTCCTGCTTGTTGTGGACACTCTATTCGGTCTGGCTCTGTATAATGTGTATAAATGGGATCAGTCGTGCAGTGAGTGTATGTACATCTTGTCCTGCTTGTTGTGGACACTCTGGTCGGTCTGGCTCTGTATAATGTGTATAAATGGGATCAGTCATGCAGTGAGTGTATGTACATCCTGTCCTGCTTGTTGTGGACACTCTGGTCGGTCTGGCTGTGTATAATGTGTATAAATGGGATCAGTCGTGCAGTGAGTGTATGTACATCCTGTCCTGCTTGTTGTGGACACTCTGGTCGGTCTGGCTGTGTATAATGTGTATAAATGGGATCAGTCGTGCAGTGAGTGTATGTACATCCTGTCCTGCTTGTTGTGGACACTCTGGTCGGTCTGGCTCTGTATAATGTGTATAAATGGGATCAGTCGTGCAGTGAATGTATGTACATCCTGTCCTGCTTGTTGTGGACACTCTGGTCGGTCTGGCTCTGTATAATGTGTATAAATGGGATCAGTCGTGCAGTGAGTGTATGTACATCCTGTCCTGCTTGTGGTGGACACTCTGGCCGGTCTGGCTGTGTATAATGTGTATAAATGGGATCAGTCCTGCAGTGAGTGTATGTACATCCTGTCCTGCTTGTGGTGGACACTCTGGCCGGTCTGGCTGTGTATAATGTGTATAAATGGGATCAGTCGTGCAGTGAGTGTATGTACATCCTGCTCTGCTTGTTGTGGACACTCTGGTCGGTCTGGCTCTGTATAATGTGTATAAATGGGATCAGTCGTGCAGTGAGTGTATGTACATCCTGTCCTGCTTGTGGTGGACACTCTGGCCGATCTGGCTGTACATAATGTGTATAAATGGGATTAGTCGTGCAGTGATTGCTTTTTTTGGAGGGTGAGGACACTGGACAGCGCCAAGAGTTCATTCTGTAACTGGATACGTCAATTCGAGCACCAGTTTAGTGGGCCACTGTAGACCCATATTTTCAGTGGTAGAAATAATAATGGATAAAATGTTTTAGAATGTTCAAAATAAAAAATAAAAATGTGACACCCATTGTATGTAGTGCTGACCGTTCCATTGTTGTTTTACACATGACTATCTATCTATTATGTGGCAACTTCTATGGTTTCTTCCAAGACACAACTCTTCACAGGTACTGTAATAACCATTACTTCTATTGCTTTTTGATAATTAATGTTACCTTTCTCAAGGTCGTGTTTTATACTTTTCAAGCGTTGTTTGTATGAAGAATGAGTGGTGCATAATAAGGTACATGGGGTGGGATTGCTTACACCTCCTCTGTACTAACGTTTTACATGATAGAGAGAAACATCAGGCCTTGGGAACATGTTTTACAGACACAAACTTGAAACAAAAAGGAAAAAAACGAAAATAAATCAACGCATACTAACACTAGGGGTAAGCAACAACTGATTAAAAACTAAAATAGAAACATACAGAGGGAAAATAAAAAGGGGGAGAGGGAACAGCAGAGTATAGTAGTGTTTTTTATTCATTCTAACATCTTGCCCCCTACCCCTGAGCCAAACCTCATGTACACCTTGTACACAACCATTTCTCTTCTTCCGTCATCTGGATCCCATTGGGAATCATAGTGAGCCGTACACAACCATTTCTCTTCTTCCGTCATCTGGATCCCATTGGGAATCCCAGTGAGCCAAGTAAGGTAAGTAAAACGGTTATATAAAGTGTCAAAGATATAATGATTTTAAGACAATCACTTTTCATGGAGCTCAAGATATTTATAATGGTGTTTGGAGAACACTTTATTTCAGTTGTTGTTAGGTCCATATTTCATATTTATTACATTATAACTATCTGGGTAATGGCTGGAGGTGTAGTCTTCCACCTTTTGACTATACACCATCTTGCAGTTACACATATTTGACATATAGGGTTTTTAATCTTCTTTGATTGCCCCTCCATCGTCCTCTTTGGTAATGCAATCCAGGAGTATGGCTGTATTGGGGTATGTTCAGTGGCACTAATTATTTTAAAAGTTTCTTTCCACATGCTTGGCTTCTGAACTCTCCCAAATAAAAGCCATGTTCTCGCCACCCAAGGAAACAAGCCCCTGATTGTCCAAAAAATTGTCAAGCTAATCTCAGGGGGTTTAAATGCCACATATATACCACCATATACTTACATGTATATTATCTGAGATGGATGCTGTTTTATTGGATATTTGTTACCAATCCTCCTGGTCCGGAGACCTCCTATAGTCATTTTCCATTCCAGAGAATGCGATTTCCAACATTAAAGAGGAGTAAAATGTTTCACTCTTGAGCTCATTATACATTTTCTCAAAAATAGTGGATTGAATTGCAAGATTTAGTTGAGCATTTATTTGCCATTTTTCTTTGGCTTAGTCAAAAAGTCAATCATTTCCATTTTCAATTAGGTCAACCACTTGGGAGGGTAATTTATTTTATCACTCAAGAATTAGTAACCCCCCCCCCCCCCCCCGCCGCCCCTATTACATTAATTAGATTTCTCATAGGTAATTAGAGTATTGACTAAGGCAATTGGTGAATGTTGAGATCTGTACTTTTTAGAAAGCCATGGGCTAGTAGGACATTTGGTGAATTCAGAGCCTATCATAACCTTATATAAACTTCATGAACTATCTGACCATTTTTAATAATTGGTACATGGTACAATGTAACAATCTGCTGGTCTTGCTGTGGGTTATTTTTCGAGACTATCATAAAGCAGAGGGTGTAAGAAACCCCCAAATGCCTTGCAAATTTTTTATTTAATATTGTTTTATAATTACAATATATAGTCTACTGGATCCTGGTGCACAGAGGGATATTTATCAAAAGAATAACAAGATAATAATTTTCCTATAAAGAATCCAGTAGTAAGTGTTGCTAATTAACTGCTGTGATAAATACCTTGTGTAGGCCAGACCAGTTCATCACATAGAGCTCAACCATTGTCAGGAACACAAAGCTCATATCCCCTGGCAACTGCTGCCTGGGAACATAAACAAGGACTCAGTAAGCCATGGACTGGAGGCCTACCAGAGCACAGAGCCAAGACCACATAGACTGAGCTAGGCGAAGAATAAGAGAGTCCGCATAGACTGTGCTACAAAGGAGAGCTCACGATCAAATAGAAGAAACAAGAGCAATCTATAAATCTACAGACAGAGTCAGACCAGACCTCGGAGAGCCCACAGATACTTAGACTGGATAAGACAAGGACTCATCTAACTCATATTCAAGGACAAGAACCGAGCTCACGTACAGCAAGAGGTGAGGACATCCCACTTTTGGAGACTCTCTGAGACATGCCAGGAGACTCTCCTGGCATGTCATCCCACTTATGGAGACTCTGTGAGATATGACAAATATCCCTGACTTGCTGAGCACTTCTCATGTTTTATATTGAAACAAAGATATTATACACAGATAATAATCTGTCCAGACTCCTATTTACCCAAAAATAACTTTGTCTTAATTAATTCTCAGAATGGACATGTGCAAATCCCAGGCATTATTGGATCCCTTTACTGTAAGGCTATTTCACCTTCTCTATCATAGACATTTTGTAAATGATCTCTAAATCTCCCCCCCTAACATTAAATCCTAACCTTATTTTCCAGTATTATTTACATGAAGTGGTATTATTACTATATTTATTTATCTGCTACTAATTCCTATAGAACCAAACAAAATACCATTGTATATTTTCTACTATGTGTTTTTTTACTTGAATGTCTAACTCTGCATTTTGCAGCATTATATATGATTTACACCACAATGTCAACTCTGTTATAGATTTTCATATCGTTGGCAAACCTGGCCTTGGCGTTCATTAGTAATATCATTCATCAATATATTCATCATACCATCCCCTAGAGCACGGAGGCATGCCACTGGCAGACGCCATTTCTTTTTATGTATTCCATAATTATTCCTCCTCTGTGACCCTTCAACCAATAGCTAATCCACTCAACCGCATCTAAACCCAATCCCAGATTTTGCTTTTTACAAATGATTGTGCGGCAGATGCTTTGCTAAAATCAAGATAATCCACATCACCTGCTCTACCTCTCAGTTATCCTGACATAATCTGACTGCAATAAACCCATGCAATGCTATTACAATTCTTTCTATTATTGTTCCTACTGCCGATAAAAATTCGTTCCTACCGTAATTTTGTGGAGTGAGACTAAATTAGCATTGTGCAGATAAAAGAATCTAAATCTGACAATAATGACTGGTTAAAAAATTCAGCTTCTGTAGAAATAACTTACAGGACTAATAGGAGTTTTTTTAGTTTTTTCTTAACACTATATTATTATTTTTATTTTTTTATAGTGGGAAAATAATTATCTTAATTTACATTTATTTACAAGAACAACGATGCACACTTCAACATTTAAAAACAATTAAAAATAATGGGATAAAACACTCCCTTTACTATTTTAATTATTATCTAGAAATCAGACTTTTTATCTAAAAAAATTGCAATTGACTCCATAAATTTGTCATTCACATATGCAATTTTATGTCTTATTCTATAATTTTATTCTTAAGTAAGTGGTAGAGACTTCAATCTGAGCCAACTAGAGTAGGCCACAATACTTTTAAGGGCTAATGAATTTGAGGATATAGTACTCTCTTTATTTTCTATATATAATAGATTAGGGAGTAAAGGGTAAAGGCCTGCCACCCCGCATGGTATAATGACTTTGTCCAAATGGTATATATATAAATATCAACTTGGGCTTAATCTCTTTCCACATATATACAGTGTGTCCCTCTTGGACAGCCAACATAGTTCGGGAGCCAAGAATACAGACCCCCCTATTCTGGATACCCTCGCTTTCCCTATCGGACTAGCCTAGCTGGCTTCATCTGTAAGTGACGCCGGCGTGTGACGTCACGCCGCACGTCTAACCCTCGACGTCAGTGTATGATGTCCCTCCGCACGTCTAACCCTTTGTAGGAATGAACCTAATCTTGGTTAATTAATACATTTGGATATACATTATCTAGACACTTTGATTCATTCACTTTTAATTCCAAAAACACCAGTTGTAAAATGACATGTTATATCTTAAAAAGGATGAGAAGCTATGTATTACCTGAAGTCTTCGCTGCAGGTTCAAGGATGGCAATGTCTCAGAACTGGCAAGGTTACCACTCAAATGGACGCTGGGGTTCAGCCCCCCTGTACAAACTGTCTGGAGTGAAACACACAATATACCACCCTGTGCTACCCAGCCTGCGCAGAATGGAGATGGACACTGTTGGGCACAAACTGAGTGATGAGCACTCAAGGAGCAGCACCCCCTGCACCCGTGGTAAGGCTGGCACAGTAGGCAACGCATATATGGAATATTTGTACAACTTAAGCATAAGAGGAAAAGTATGCATCTGATCTAACATGTATAACCGTCTATCACTGGATTTGTTCAGGAAGGTTTATCCATTTCTGGATTAGATTGGGTAGCTCCAGGGGTGTAGGAACTGGGGGGAATGGCGGGGGTACATCCCCTCCACATTATATGAGTAGGGGACACACAAAATAGCAAAATTAAACATAATCATGGATTACCAGAGGCCACCACTAGAGGGCTAGAGAGCGCTAGGGAGCAGTATGTCGCTCCCAGGAAACCTTTGACCATGGGAAGTTTTTGACTCTCCCCCTTTGTAACAACCCTGTAGGATGCAATGGGCAGCCAAGTAGCAACAGAAATAATATTTGCACAAAGGTACACATAATATTATAATTAAAAATATCTAGTACACTTTTGTTGCTATGTGTTCTTTCACCACAAATCCTAACTATCATATTTATTTGCTCTTGCAGTTAATTCATATCTTTCAACTCACTTCTACTCTTTGTTCTGGTATTATTCTTTGGTGATTGTGAACAAGTTCTGGTATTATTCTTTGGCCACCGTTATGGATTCTGGTATTGCTCTCGAGTTTTTGTAAACATGAATTCTTATATTTCTATGGTAGTAGTAGTCTATATTAACAAGCAAATCACTATCTTACACTTTCTGATTTTTTAAGCAAATTATGCAAATACTTAACTATTTCACAAAACATCAATAAGAGATTTTTGTCTCATTGAACCTTCCCGAGGCCGCCTGCATATCTGATCCCGGACAATTAGATGCCACACAAAGTGTGTCCAGTGTGACAGCTCGGGGTTGCCAGGCCTTCTTGTAATGACCTGGTTCTTAATCAGACAATCCATCTGTATATCACTTGAACTCACGGGTGTCATGTGTTTCTCCAAGATCAGTCCTCCGATGCATATAATCCCACATCTTAGGATTGTGCTCTACCAGTAAACCTTCTGGCATACAACTCCTAATTAGATCTCTCTCTCAGGCTATGTCAATCGCTGGGCTGAGGTCCTGTCCAACTGTGGATTGAGTTGCAGGGCGGCCCTTACGGATCTGTAGATAGGAAATTAAGGTCTAATGTTTTCCTCCCAGTCACAGACACTACAGGGTTGTGTATATATCTCTAGAGGGGTCGATGTGTGCACGAAAATACCAGAAGAACATTTTAATATCTAATGGATGTATCTGTGTGTTTTGGACTTATAACGTCACACAAAGACACAATTTCCACCGAACACAATTTGCATCTGGAAGTCTGGGAAGTATCCGAAGTGAGCGTCTCTGTGTGTTTTGGGCAAAGCACGTGGTTGTAACTTCCATTTAGATCAGGCTCAGGTTCTGCATCTCTCTTCTGTAATGGCCAATCTCTCTGTATATGGTCATTATTTGTCCAACATTCTGATAGTATCGCGGTTTCCGGAGATTTCTTTATTAAAACTATATTAAATCTATAACACTGCAGGCTATTAAACAACGACATACTTCAAGAAATAACAAACTGCAAACTTGTTAGACAGTCGGAGCTTTTACCACAAATACGTGAGATCCCCTCTGCTCCCCTAAAGCTTTTGATAATACAAACAGTCGCCATTATACATATTCCATTACTAATCTGACTCATGGCTGCAAGCCCTCCATATAATGTCAGACAGAGCCCTGGAGAGGTTTTAGTTATGTTGTGGTGCTTGGCAATGTTTATATGGCAATGTGTTATCTGTTATCTCTAGGTGGCTGCCATGTACGTCTCTCTCACCACTGGTGGGCATCAAGTTGTGACTGTCCATACTCAATCTTCTATTGCACAGAGCACATCCTGTGGCTTCCTGCTGGTTGTCACGTTCACCATGACCACATGGACCAATATTAAAGACACTGACCATGCTATATGTACTAGAAGCTGCAATATACAGTCTCACAGCATGATACAATCCCACAATGACTTACTCTGTGGGTTGAGAAGAGACAGAGAGAGAGGCCAACTTGTCATGCCACTACAGATAAGTAGAAAAACATTTTAAAAGAAGTAGTAACAATTCATAATTTTATGGAAATCGGCTTTCATTGTGCTAGATTCAACCTATAATCTTAAAGGGCCATGACTTTGCCACAACAATCTCCATTTAAAATGTATACCTGGTATATATACTGATATTCTATTTAAAAAATTGAATAATCGGCACCCAACTTCATAACGGTTGCCTAGCTTTGAACCAAATCAGGGTTTCACATTCTCAAGTGCCTTAACTCATGAGATTGTCCAACTAATCCAACACGGGATGTGAGGAATTCATTCGCACAAGACTTGGGCAGTTCTTAGGGCTCACAGTGTTAGAAACATAATGGCTGCAAACAACTGAATTGACCTCATGTTTCTTTATCTATTAGAGCAGTTTGGTGATTTCCGAGCCCTGTCAGTAACAGAACGTCACATTACAAACCTGGTAAGTGGAGTTCTTTTCTTACCCACAAAAAAATATACGGTAATAAAACAATATTCCAACAGCCACAGTTATCTTCTGCCACATATACGCTAGGGCATTCCCACTACCAATAACCACAGACATATCTTGCCTGACAACTCCCGCCATATGCAATCAATGGCCACCACTCGAACCACAGAAAGTATTTATTTACCATATTTTAACTCTCACCATCGCATCCATAGATATGTCGTGTCCCATGTAATCTGTGGTTACTCCACCTATAAACCGCCCTTACTGCATGGCTACTACCATAACAAACCACTGAAAGAATTTAACTTGTAACTTCAAATAGACATCCCCTACATCTTTGTGACCATCCCATCAACAGATACCACCTGCTACATGTACCCTCTAGTCTCCAAGACCACCCTATGTACAGGCACTCCTGCCACATATAACCTCTAGTCTCTATGGCCATTTCAAACATAAGCACCTCCTGTGACCTATAACCTCTGGCCTACCTGACAATCCTACTACAGACATCTCCAACAAGAAGTAACCTCTAGCCTCATTGACCAGCCAATTCACAGACACCTCCTGTCACATGTAACTTTAGCCTTCCCCCTACTCCACTGCAGGCACCTATTATCCTATGTAGCCAATAGCCACTAATCTCACTGCAGGGACCAATTCGACAAGTATAGGAGGACCATTCCAGCCACCCTTCACCTTTATGATAGGTATTTTACTTGTTGGTTTCAGGAAATCAGAGACAATGCACGTCAGATCATGAAGAGATATGGAATAGGAACCATGGCACCACTACCCCCTGGCATGACCCAAGATGAATGGCCCTGCTTCACCCAGGCAGCTAATGACTGGTCAAAATATATATCTTCCTCTGGAGAGTTCCCCCTACGAGATGCCAAGAAATTGAGTGAGAGCTCTAGAAAATGGGTTGGGTGGTTGGTGGATCTGTTTCTGGCCATATTGCCTTGTTTTTCTGTTACTCATGCACCTTGTATGGACGATGTTCAGAATTCCTGTGAATTAGGTTGAAACAAGATGTTTCTCACCAAATGGTCTCCCCTGTAGGTTTGGGGTACAGTGGATATGCTGTGAGATTCCTGAAACCGGATGTTACTCAGTCATGGAGGGTAAGAGAGAATTGTACTACATGCCTCTTTTATCAGCACGAATCTGTGTGTAGGGTGGGAACATGAGATAATCATGGGCTTAAAAGCTTATTTTTCTTCCATAGTACTGCCTGCAGCAAAACCCATCACTGGATCGATATGGGCAAAAGCCAGTGTCAGTCGAGACAGCGTGAGTCTCAGATCTACCAAACCTCATCACATGTAATCCTAAAATCATAATCTAATCCCTGCTTGTTTTTTTCTCCACAGAAACACTTTCCGCAGTTTTAGGTCTTCATACAGGTAAGTAATATTCCAAGGGCCCAGAAAGTTCAGAAGCACAGCACAGGTCACAAGATTACTTAGAGCTGAAATAGAATTTTGCTCCAACTTTACGTTCTTCAAAACCGATATCTCAAGGGGCAGCCATAGGACTTGACCACTTCATATTGATAACATAATGAAATCACTAGTAGCAATGGGGGCATGTAGAGCCCATGTCTCTTCAAGTTATTAGTCAACTGCCAACACTTCGATATAGAAATGATAACCGACATAAAAGGGGTAAACCCACACAGGAAATTGTTCAGTTTCAACAGATCCCTTGATCTCCTGCCTGAGACGTACGCCATCTGTTGAGTGCATTAATTAGAAGCCAATTCAGTCATCCCCAGATGATCTCTTTTCATCTGAAATCTATCACATATAATAGTTGTCAAACTGCGGCAAATTGCAGTTTGACAACTACGTTCAATCGCATCACCCCTGCGCATGGTGTGGGAGGTGTGCGCATGAGCGGGCGGCCGTGTGCTCGCCCGGATGACATGGGTGGCAGAGAAGGGAGGAAGAGTCACAGGGGAGGAGGGGGAAGAGACACAGGGGAGGAGGGGACACACACAGGGGAGGAGACACACAGGGGAGGAAGGAGAGACACACAGGGAAGGAGGGGGGACACAGGGGAGGAGGGTGGAGAGACACAGGGGAGGAGGGGGAGAGACACAGAGGAGGAGGGGGAGGGGGAAGACACACAGGGGAGGAAGGAGAGACACAGGGAAGGATGGGAAGGGACACAGGGGAGGAGAGTGGAGAGACACAGGGGAGGAGGGGACACACACAGGGGAGGAGACACACAGGGGAGGAGGGGTGAGACACACAGGGGAGGAAGGAGAGACACACAGGGAAGGAGGGGGGGGAGACACAGGGGAGGAGGGTGGAGAGACACAGGGGAGGAGGGGGAGAGACACAGAGGAGGAGGGGGGGGAGAGGAGGGGGGAAGACACACAGGGGAGGAAGGAGAGACACACAGGGAAGGATGGGAAGAGACACAGGGGAGGAGGGTGGAGAGACACAGGGGAGGAGGGGACACACACAGGGGAGGAGACACACAGGGGAGGAGGGGTGAGACACACAGGGGAGGAAGGAGAGACACACAGGGAAGAAGGGGGGGAGACACAGGGGAGGAGGGTGGAGAGACACAGGGGAGGAGGGGGAGAGACACAGAGGAGGAGGGGGGGAGAGGAGGGGGGAAGACACACAGGGGAGGAAGGAGAGACACACAGGGAAGGATGGGAAGAGACACAGGGGAGGAGGGTGTAGAGACACAGGGGAGGAGGGTGGAGAGACACAGGGGAGGAGGGGGAGGGAGTGGAGGGGGGAAAACACAGGAGAGGGAGAGGAGGGGGGAGAAAGAAATAGGGGAGAGAAATGGGTAAAGTAAGACAGGGGAGGGAGAGGGGGGAGACACAGGGGAGGGGGAAAGTGATGAATGGGAGGGAGAGAGGGGGGAAAGGGGGGGGAGGGGGAAGACACACGGTAGGAAGGAGAGACAAACAGGGAAGGATGGGAAGGGACACGGGGTCGGAGAGTGGAGAGACACAGGGGAGGAGGGGACACACACAGGGGAGGAGACACACAGGGGAGGAGGGGTGAGACACACAGGGGAGGAAGGAGAGACACACAGGGAAGGAGGGGGGGGAGACACAGGGGAGGAGGGTGGAGAGACACAGGGGAGGAGGGGGAGAGACACAGAGGAGGAGGGGGGGAGAGGAGGGGGGAAGACACACAGGGGAGGAAGGAGAGACACACAGGGAAGGATGGGAAGAGACACAGGGGAGGAGGGTGGAGAGACACAGGGGAGGAGGGGACACACACAGGGGAGGAGACACACAGGGGAGGGGTGAGACACACAGGGGAGGAAGGAGAGACACACAGGGAAGGAGGGGGGGAGACACAGGGGAGGAGGGTGGAGAGACACAGGGGAGGAGGGGGAGAGACACAGAGGAGGAGGGGGGAGAGGAGGGGGGAAGACACACAGGGGAGGAAGGAGAGACACACAGGGAAGGATGGGAAGAGACACAGGGGAGGAGGGTGTAGAGACACAGGGGAGGAGGGTGGAGATACACAGGGGAGGAGGGGGAGGGCGTGGAGGGGGGAAAACACAGGAGAGGGAGAGGAGGGGGGAGAAAGAAATAGGGGAGAGAAATGGGTAAAGTAAGACAAGGGAGGGAGAGGGGGGAGACACAGGGGAGGGGAAAGTGATGAATGGGAGGGAGAGAGGGGGGAAAGAGACACAGAGGAGGGGGAAATAGACGCATGGGAGGTAGAGAGGGAGAACAAACACAGGGGAGGGAGAGGGGGGTAAGAGACACATGGGAGGCAGAGGGGGAGAGACACAGGGGAGGGAGAGGGGGAAGAGACATAGGGGAGGGGGAAAGAGACACATGGGAGGGAGGGGGGAAGAGACACAGGGGAGGGAGAGGGGGAAGAGACACAGGGGGAGGAGATATGAGTGGGGGGAGATACACAGTGGGGGAGAGGGGGTAAAAATATAGGGGGGGAGGAGACACAAGGGAGGGAGAGGAGGGGGGGAATAAGACACAAGAGAGGAAGTAGACAGGGGGAGAGACTTGCAATCAGCGTCAAAGGTGCTCATTGCGAGGGCCCTGCTGAGCGCCAAGGGCACTCATCGTGAGGCCAGTAAAGTAGAGGGGGAGAGTCTCACATTGTGTGGCAAACAGCATTGCCAGGATTCACTTTTTATTGCCGTCATTTTTGACAGGCAAGTCGCTAGTTTCATTTAAATATCAAACTGGCCACTTCATTTACTCCAGAATCCAGAGCGCAGATAATAATATGTGATATTTATGAATAGTCATTAGCGACACATGTTGTGACAAACCTTATCCTCCTCTAATAATAAACCAACCTTCTCTGCTCTTCTATACTTCAGCCCGACCACTTATCTTCATCCTTGGCACTGATCAGCAAAAGTGTCAGAAGAAAACAAGATGATGATCAGATCAAAGTCAGCTCTCCACGTACACCAGCTAACCTTACCAGGCCGTTCATACATGTGTTGTTGTTTTCTCCTTTTTTTGTATGAATATTAAATTCCCCTATAAACAGTGAAGCCAAGTGGATCTTTTGAGGTTTCTTATCACATGTAATATCTGCCATATGGTGAGATGATGTCAGTAGAGACAGGTCTACTAGAATGTCAGACTGTTATCTCACACAGCACCCAACCATTGTCATTAAATACACATAAACTTTCCCCATATACTGATATATGGGACGCATGCCTATACATTTATCCTGCCACCGATACTATGGACACAACCCTTTCAACTCATTACATGAATATCAGACACCAATGACCTCATTCTCCATGTATGTATGTATGTATTTATGTATGTATGTATGTATGTATGTATGTATGTAAGTATGTAGAGTGAGGTAGACGTGAATGTCCAGTAATCCAGTTGAATAATCAGAGTATTGCAGTGTATAGTGATACCTTTTTTACTGTACAAACGTCTTCATATTAAAGCGATGAGCTTTCGAGAGATATTGCCTCTTTTTATCAAGTCAAAAAGCGATACTGATACAAGTATGAGCTAAAAACAGCAAACAGAAAGAGATGGGGGAAAAAATTGGAAAAACAAGAAAGACAAAATTCATTGGCCAGAGTTAAGTGAGTAACAGACCAGCATTGATGTACTGTATGTGAAAGGGGAAACCAGCCAGAAACTACACATGCGAATGAACCTCCACCGAAGCTCCATCAAAAAGCACCAGGAAGACGGCTATTGTACTCCAGTTGGACACCATTTCACCCAGGAGAATCACTCCATCCAGAACCTCAAAATAAAAGTACTCAGAGGAAACTTCAGAACAAGCCAACAGCGGAAAACCTTTGAATTAAAAATGATTACATTTTTTAATACAAAGGATTTGGGCATTAACATCGACTTAGGCTTTCTGGGCCACTATCTTAATGTCTTATAGCTAACACATTCCATTTACCTCCCCCCCCCCCCCCCCCCTTCTATTGCTGTTTTTGTAAGCTATGCTATGCTGAGATGTATTGCTCTTTATGTTACTCGGCTGTGTTCTTATCTACAACCTGATCTATAGACTTACTGACCTATCAGGACATTAGTCACAGTGCTGGTCTGTTTCTCACCTAACTCTGGCCAATTAATTTTGTCTTTCTTGTTTTTCCAATTTTTTTCTTTTTTCCACCTCTTTCTGTTTAATGTTTTTAGCTCATACTTGTATCAGTATCGCTTTTTGACTTGATAAAGAGAGGCATTATCTCTCGAAAGCTCGTCACTTTATTATGAATACGTTTGTCCAATAAAAAAGGTATCACTATTCACTGCAATACTGATTATTCAACTGTATGTATGTAAGGACATGTATCACTCTACCTTTGCCCAATGAATATTAAACTTTGCAAACCATCCTGTCATTTTTCAAATTAACACATACCTCTCTCCTCATCCCCCAAGGATACTCTAGACACATACCTCTCTCCTCATCCGCCAAGGATACTCTAGATACATACCTCTCTCCTCATCCCCCAAGGATACTCTAGAAACATACCTCTCTCCTCATCCCCTAAGGATACTCTAGATACGTACCTCTCTTCTCATCCCCAAAGGATACTCTTGACACGTACCTCTCTCCTCATCCACCAAGGATACTCTAGACACATACCTCTCTCCTCATCCCCCAAGGATACTCTAGACAAATACCTCTCTCCTCATCCCCCAAGGATACTCTAGATCCATACCTCTCTCCTCATCCCCCAAGGATACTCTAGACACATACCTCTCTCCTCATCCCCCAAGGATACTCTACATACATACCTCTCTCCTCGTCCCCCAAGGATACTCTAGATACGTACCTCTCTTCTCATCCCCCAAGGATACTCTAGACACGTACCTCTCTCCTCATCCACCAAGGATACTCTAGACACATACCTCTCTCCTCATCCCCCAAGGATACTCTAGACACATACCTCTCTTCTCATCCACCAAGGATACTCTAGACACATACCTCTCTCCTCATCCACCAAGGATACTCTAGACACATACCTCTCTCCTCATCCCCCAAGGATACTCTAGATACATACCTCTCTTCTCATCCCCCAAGGATACTCTAGACACATACCTCGCTCCTCATCCCCCAAGGATACTCTAGACACATACCTCACTCATCCCCCAAGGATACTCTAGACACATACCTCTCTCCTCATCCCCCAAGGATACTCTAGACACATACCTCTCTTCTCATCCCCCAAGGATAATCTAGAGACATACCTCTCTCCTCATCCCCCAAGGATACTCTAGACACATACCTCACTCATCCCCCAAGGATACTCTAGATACATACCTCTCTCCTCATCCCCCAAGGATACTCTAGACACATACCTCTCTCCTCATCCCCCAAGGATACTCTAGACACATACCTCTCTCCTCATCTGCCAAGTATACTCTAGATACATACCTCTCTCCTCATCCCCCAAGGATACTCTAGACACATACCTCTCTCCTCATCCCCCAAGGATACTCTAGACACATACCTCTCTCCTCATCCCCCAAGGATACTCTAGATCCATACCTCTCTCCTCATCCCCCAAGGATACTCTAGACACATACCTCTCTCCTCATCCCCCAAGGATACTCTAGACACATACCTCTCTCCTCATCCCCCAAGGATACTCTAGATCCATACCTCTCTCCTCATCCCCCAAGGATACTCTAGACACATACCTCTCTCCTCATCCCCCAAGGATACTCTAGATACATACCTCTCTCCTCATCCCCAAAGGATACTCTAGACACATACCTCTCTCCTCATCCCCCAAGGATACTCTAGATCCATACCTCTCTCTTTATCCCCCAAGGATACTCTAGACACATACCTCACACATCCCCCAAGGATACTCTAGACACATACCTCTCTCCTCATCCCCCAAGGATACTCTAGACACATACCTCTCTTCTCATCCCCCAAGGATACTCTAGAGACATACCTCTCTCCTCATCCCCCAAGGATACTCTAGACACATACCTCACTCATCTCCCAAGGATACTCTAGATACATACCTCTCTCCTCATCCCCCAAGTATACTCTAGACACATACCTCTCTCCTCATCCCCCAAGGATACTCTAGACACATACCTCTCTCCTCATCCGCCAAGTATACTCTAGATACATACCTCTCTCCTCATCCCCCAAGGATACTCTAGACACATACCTCTCTCCTCATCCCCCAAGGTTACTCTAGACACATACCTCTCTCCTCATCCCCCAAGGATACTCTAGATACATACCTCTCTCCTCATCCCCCAAGGATACTCTAGACACATACCTCTCTCCTCATCCCCCAAGGATACTCTAGACACATACCTCTCTCCTCATCCCCAAAGGATACTCTAGATACATACGTCACTCCTCATCCCCCAAGGATACTCTAGACACATACCTCTCTCCTCATCCCCCAAGGATACTCTAGACACATACCTCTCTTCTCATCCCCCAAGGATACTCTAGATACATACCTCTCTCCTCATCCCCCAATGATACTCTAGACACATACCTCTCTTTTCATCCCCTAAGGATACTCTAGACACATACCTCTCTTCTCATCCCCCAAGGATACTCTAGATACATACCTCTCATCCTAATCCCCCAAGGATACTCTAGATAAATACCTCACTCCTCATCCCCCAAGGATACTCTAGATACATACCTCACTCCTCATCCCCCAAGGATACTCTAGACACATACCTCTCTCCTCATCCACCAAGGATACTCTAGACACATACATCTCTCCTTATCCCCAAAGTATACTCTAGATACATACCTCTCTCCTCATCCCCAAGGATACTCTAGATCCATACCTCTCTGCTCATCCCCCAATGATACTCTAGACACATAACTCACTCCTCATCCCCCAAGGATACTCTAGATCCATACCTCTCTGCTCACCCCCCAATGATACTCTAGACACATACCTCTCTCCTCATCCCCCAAGGATACTCTAGATCCATACCTCTCTCCTCATCCCCCAATGATACTCTAGATACATACCTCTCATCATAATCCCCCAAGGATACTCTAGACACATACCTCTCCCCTCATTCTCCAAGGATACTATAGACACATACCTCTCCCCTCTTCCCCCAAGGATACTCTAGACACATACCTCTCCCCTCATCCCCCAAGGATACTCTAGACACATACCTCTCTCCTCATCCCCCAAGGATACTCTAGACACATACCTCTCTCCTCATTCCCCAAGGATACTCTAGACACATACCTCTTTTCTCGATCTCCTATGAATATTAAAAACACATATCTGTCACCTCCTACCACATCCTGCTATGGATATCAGGCGCACATACTTATCATTTTATAAAGAAACACATACCTCTTATCTGAGCAAGGGCAGTGTTGGCGTTACATTCCCTGGGGTCAGCACCGCACCCACTAGCAGAATGTACATGTGTGTAAGTGAGGAGTGAAAGCTGCTGCTGCTGCTAGAACAGCCTTCACTGACAAATATACTTAGCAGAGTGTCCCATGTGCATCTAATCTGGGCCTCTTTTATATGTAACGCTCACACAACCAGAAACTACATGTATGCGACATCTACCAATCCTGTGGGTGCCGGATAACTAGGAGACTACTGTATGCTAAATCTCATGGGGTAATACTCATTTATTTTGTCCGCTGTATATTTTATCACTTTCCTGATTTATTTTGGTTTTCATTCAGTATCAAGTCACAAATTTAACTACTGAGGAACATATACATTGATTTCATTGTAATTCATTCCTTTCTTTTTGTATGTCCCCTCAATTCTCATACTTATTTATTTCACATTGAGGAATTGACAAAAGATTTTTTTTTTAAATGTGCCAATGAACAATCTCTTATTTTCTTCTTTTGTTCCCTTCAATCCCAACTATTTTCACCCTGGTTTTCACATTTTGATTATCACTATCCAAAGTTGGAGCTACTCATAACCACCTCAACTCAGAGATATTCATATTCACCTGAGTTTTAGGTACTCACCTGGATTCAAAGGTAACAGTATTAACCTCACCTCAGAGGTACAACCATCCCAATCAATCTGTACTTACTCGTAATAGACAGCAATTCAGGAGTTTCCCATATTTCTCCTCAAATTTATAAAACCAGTTCTAAAATACTCAATCTCAAACCCTGAAGTAAAAAAAAAATCTAAAAAATAAATCACTAATGTGTGAAATTAGACAAACATTCCTACATCGAGCCACTTGTGTCCGTCTAATACGTTCTCTTGAAGCTCACAATAAGATTCCTTATTAACCCCTAAACAATATACTCACTCCTCTTAATTAATCCAATCATCTCCCTATTTTGTCTTTCATATTCTACATTCATAGTATAGATAGTTACATAGTAATTATGGTTGAAAAAAGACTTTCAGTCCATCAAATTCAAACTGTTAAGATCTCCTCTGATCTGCAATATGCGGAATAGTTATTAATTAAATAATTATTAATAGTATAGTATTGGAGGATGAATAAATAGTTAGTCCATCAAGTTCAACGTTTTTAGATCTCTATTGATCTTTTTAATATGTGGACTATTTATTATTAATTGTTAATTGATCCAGAGAAAGGCAAACAGAAAAAAAAAACATTGAAACTTTGCAATTGTCTCATAAGGGGAAAAAAAGCAAAATTCCTTCCTGACCCCAGAAACTGGCGATCAAATTTCTCCCTGGATCAATACTCCTTCGCTAGTTATGTAGGATAGCCTTGAATGCCCTCTTTATTCAAAAATATATCTAACCCCTTTTTGAAGTTGTCTATCGAATTCGCTGTCACCACCTCCTTTGGTAGAGAATTCCACAGTTTAACCACCATAACTGTGAAGAACCCTTTTCTTTGTTTAAGGTGAAATCTTTTTACTTCTAACCTCAGGATGTCCTCTTGTCAGTTGAAAATCTCTTGCTACAAAAAGTTCACTTGACAAAGCCTTATATTGACCCTGGATGTATTTATATAAGATAATCATATCTCCTCTTAGACGCCTTTTTTCTAGCGAAAATAAGCTTAATTGGTTAGTCTTTCTTCAAAACTTAGCCCCTCCATTCCCCTTATTAGTTTTGTAGCCCTTCTCTGTACTTTTTCCAGCTCTAAAATGTCTTTTTTATGAAGTGGTGCCCCAAATTGTCCTCCATATTCCAAATGAGGGCGTACTAGAGATTTGTATAGTGGCAGAATTATATTTGCTTCCCTGGCTTCTATACCCTTCCTAATACATGCTAATATTTTATTTGCCTTTGCAGCCGCTGCTTGGCTTTGAGCGCTGTTACCTAGGTGGTTGTCCACAAGCTCCAAAATCCCTTTCAACATCTGATATCCCTAGATTTGCTCCATTAAGATTATAAATTGCATGGCTATTTTTCCTTCCCAAATGCATAACCTTACATTTATTTGTATTAAATCTCATCTGCCATTTAGCCGCCCATTTCTCTAATTTATGCAAATCCTTTTGCAGGGAAAGTACATCATTATCTGATTTTATTACCTTGCACAACTTAGTGTCATCAGCAAAAATGGAGACACTACATTCGAGTCCTACTTCAATGTCATTAATAAATATGTTAAAAAGGAGAGGACCTAATACTGAACCTTGAGGAACCCCACTTATCACATGAGACCAATCGGAGTATGTTCCATTCACAACAACCCTTTGCTTCCTGTCTTTTAGCCAGCTCTCGATCCATGAGCAGATATTTACTGAAATTACTGTATCCCATAGTTTGCTCACTAGTCTTCCATGTGGCACTGTATCAAATGCCTTTGAAAAATCTAAAAAGACTACATCCACTGAGTTGCCCTGATGCAAGTTCCTACTAACCTCCTCATAAAAACTAATTAGATTGGTCTGACACGACCTATCCTTCATAAATCCGTGTTGACTGCTACCTATGATCCTGTTCAAGTAGACATATTCTTGTATTCTGTCCCTTATTATCCCTTCTAAAAGCTTCCCCACTACAGAAGTGAGGCTCACTGGTCTATAATTCCCCGGATTTGCTCTAGATCCCTTCTTAAATATAGGTATCACCTCTGCTTTTCTCCAGTCATCTGGTAGAGACCCTGTGTTGAGTGAATCTTGATAGATTAGATACAATGGTTTTGCTATTACAGAACCCAGTTCCCTCAGTACCCTTGGATGTATTCCATAGGACCTGGGGCTTTATTAACATTTATTTTCTCCAACCTCTTTTGGATTACTTCCTGTGTTAACCAATTATTTAGTGATGGTAGTGGAGCCCCATTATGTTGCAGTGTCCCAACCACTGGTACCTCCCTTGTGTATACCGAAGAAAATAACCTATTTAGCTCATCTGCCTTTTCCTGGTCACTAATTATCAGACTGTGTCACATTGTAATGTTCCTGTCGATTCCTTCCTGGCCTTCTTCCCATTAATATATTTAAAAAATATTTTAGGGTTAGTCTTACTTTCCATTGCAACTGACTTCTCATTTTCTATTTTAGCCAGTCTAATAGCCCTTTTGCAAGCCTTGTTGATTTCCTTATAGTCACATAAAGCTGCCTCTGTTCCCTTCTTCTTGTATAATTTAAATTCATGTTTCTTTTTCCTCATCATGATCTTTAAGTCATTGTTAAGCCACATGGGATGTGATTTACTCCTATTCATTTTGTTTCCACATGGTACATGCTGTACACTGATTAATGCAACAGACAGAAAACTCTGCACTGACTTACAGAGCGGATTCAAAAAAATATTGACTCAAAGTTAATATTATTTATGGTTTTTGCTATTATATTATTTAACCTAATTTATTCACGTCTTACTTATATATGTCCAAATTAAGAAACAAGTCTAAATCTGATCCCTTCCATTGTCTCTCAAGCAGAGACCAATCACAATCTCTCCAGACCCTCCTTTAACTGCCAAATTAATTCCTTTTCCACAATCAACTAACAAAGCTGAACTTTATACATTGTTATCCATCAATCTATTGAACCATCCGCTATTGGTCTCTACATTTTAACAGCTATCTGATATAGACGCAAGATTTAATGAATAGAAAATCCAACTTCTAAGGAATCCACATCTTCAGGTGCTTCATGCAAACCTCGTCCATCTTACTATTATGCCATATCACTATACACCCAATAAACTTTGTAGGGACATTTTGGAGGGCAAAGATGGTACTATGGTGGCCTTACTCGTTTCATCTCATGAAATCTCCTCTACCCCTAGAAGATCTCTCTATTACAGTAAGGATTCACTATTAACTTCTAAGTTATCACTACCAGAATTGATGTTCACTTTCAGTTTATACACTGATATCCTAAGTTCAGTCCAGACCTAGAGAAAAGAGGAATTGAATCACGACCAATTTATTTTCGCTGATTTAGGTTACAGATATGCGGGCTTTACAAATTCCTAAGATTCCAAGAGTCTGGTCCTGTTCAAAAGCATCCCAATTCTGCTCCCAGGCTCCTCTAAACAGGAGAACCAAAAAACGTGAGCTATCACATTGTCCTAGGTATAGAGCCCTATTCTATTAGAAGCCCACATAATTTGGGTTGCAGGTGTTTTTTCTCTAGACGTTTAGATGAATTCTATTATCCTATTATCCTATCCTTAAGCCTAAACACGTAAACCCTGCCTTTTTCAGTAGGATTTCAGGGGGCGTGATCATATGATCTGACAATATTTAAGTAACCCCATAATTTACTTCTTAGACACAGCCAATAGCAAATGAGACCGTCATCATGACATCAGTAAAACATGGAAGTTACACGTAGTCTGCAATAGGACGTTACAAATTAATTAGTGCCAATAAGTAATATTTGCGGATCAGGCTTGCAGTCTAGCACTCTTTAAAATACATTAGAGCATCTGTTTTACTCCATGTAGGTTTTGTGGTATATATTAACGCCTTGAGTCCTGGGATCGATATTACTCAGATATAACATTTAAAAACAATATTTTCTATTTGCATATTTGTGGTTTGAGGCTGCTGTGCAATGTATTTCCATGCCTTCCATTGTTTTTATAGTACAGTAGTGTGTGTTTAATTGCTGTTACAACTCTAATAAGTGTCCTTAAGAGTCCTATTTAGTGCTTGTAATATTTTTGACAGAAACTTGATACTTTTTTCAGTTGTGGGTTAGACTTTATTTGAGAGCTCTGACTATGGGTCTAACAGAATATCAATTTTGTGTCAGTTTAATTATTTAGTGCTTGTAATGTTCAAGCTGTGCTAAAACCAATAGAGTTCTAAGGCCAAATTTGCATCTTTTAGCTGGGCAAGGAACTCATAATCAGATTGCGAGGAACTAATAGAGTATGTGGCAATATTAGGAGTGATTTTAAGTGTGTATAAATTTACGATTTGGGCAGTAGAACAGGGCCACATTTGGATTCTGGTGACAAAACCTGCATGTTATCTGCATATGCAACCAGGGACACATACTTCACCCCAATGCCGTTTGGTATGAGGTTGATACACCGATTCCCAATGCATACTAGAATACATCTCTCTCACCTCATCCACCCAAGTATATTAGAGACACATACCTCTTACACCTCCCTCTCATGAATACTAAGCACACATACCCCTCACCCATATATATTACTTCATATAACCCATCTCTCCTATTATATTAGGGACACTCGTCTAACATCATCCACCAATATTATGGAAATCACCCTGGCATGAATGGTAGGTAAACATGTCCCAAACTCTATCATCAGCCATCTTACTCTAACCATAAACTCTAATATGTAACATTGCACATTTGAAGGTGTTTTAGTGGCTGGTAGAGAGCGAACACAGAGCTTATTATAAAATGTGAGAGGAAAACACAAGAAAGAGAGCTCGAACACAGATTTATACAGAGAATCCCCTCTTCAACTGTAAAGCCTCCGCCCAATAACAAAAGGACTTATACAAAGTATATACATCATCAGTTTGAGAGGAGACGAACATCTAAAGACTTACAGAACAAAAACAGAGACAGACTTATAGTTACGTCATCCTATCTGTGCGGACGGGTATTTAGAGCTGGTTACAATGGAAGTAACCGTTCCTGATGTGCTTGTTTTATCAGTTTTGGACCAACCCAAAGTGAATGGCTCAGAATAACCTGTTTCCACCCCTGCTAGCACTTCATTCTGCCTGTACTTGGATGTCCTAGAACTAAAGGCAGCTGTAACAATGGGAGATGAACATAACACTGCCAATAGTAACGTGAGTGACAGATCATAATGTCATCAATGTACCTTCACCAAACAACTCATGAGGCGCCAACGTTAGAGAACACAAAACAAAACCTGGAAATGAGGAAACACTGAAACCCCCGAACAAGTAACACTGGGACTGGGAAATGTGCCTATACGGAGTACTGTAGTATATATTGTGATTATGGCGATTTGAGTCCATAATAACTACTGGTGTGACCCAATAACTGAATCACTACTGGAGTTGCTGTGGTTATTCCATCTCTCAGATGTCAATTTGTCACTGCAGATACCTTTAAGTAATATTCTTAAAGGTATATGGTCCCTGTTTTTAATATTAAAATAAACTACCTAAGTGTTTGTTTGCATATCTAAAGATAATTTTATTAAAAGCTGTGTTTTCAGTTACTCAGACCTTTTGAACAGTCCCTGCAAAGGTCTGCCCCCATGTTTCTATTGGTAAGAGATGTGCTAGCCACTTACGGGCTGTTTCTCAACAGCTTTATTTTTTTTTTAATGCTGCTTGGAGACAATTTGTGGCTAGGTCATCTAGTACCGATAGGAACATTGTATGCCTGAGCTGGGGGGCAGACCTTTGCAAGGAAGTTTTCAGAAAGTGAAACCAGAGCTTTTAAAATGTTTAAATATGTCAGTATTCAAAACTGAGAAGATTCCATGTCCCTTTAATGGCACGTTTAAACTGCCCGTAGGACTTGGGCTTAGGCTAAAATGAGCGCCCGTAGAACTTAGAACGAAGCCCGTAGATGCAACAGCGGACCCCTCAAACCGAGGCCCGCAGTTGCGGCCCTGCACTAAATTGCACATTTAATGGCCGAACCACAGAACGCGGAAGACCAACAAAAAAGACCCAATATGCCTTAAATTAACTTACACACTTACACACAGCAGGGGGGGAGAGCCAGGGAGCCTGTGAGTGAGGTTGCAAGTTAATTTGACCATAGTTTGCCCTTTTTGCAAGATCGGAAATGGCCTACGCGGGAAAAAAATGGCGGCCGAAAAAACGTAACCGGATGAAAATGAGGCCGAAGGCAGTAACACTTAATCCAAGTCAGTAACACTCATTACGAGGCACCAAAACTACACGGGGGGGGGGGGGGGGGGGGGGGAGAGGTTCACGATGAGCGCTGAAGGTTCTAAATGGAGAACTGACTGGGAAAACTAATCATTCTTATCCTTATCTCCATATACAGGTTCATGGTGGTGCCTCTGCGCCACCTCCATAAATTCACCCACATTTGTGATATTTCTTGCAAGTATTGGCAAAGCCAGAGTGGGCCTATGGAGGGTACGTATTACGATGTGGCTTATTAATGCTCCATACAGTACTAAAGTGTTATACCTTAGATAGCTATACAGATTACTTGGAGCTTGGCGGCAGTGTATCTGTTTGCTAATGGTACCGGTACAGCTGCTATATAATACTCACATTATTACCATCTGCACCAATTCTGGGGTTGATTATACTGATTTCTTTCTAGCTGGGCATTGGAACAAGGGTGAGTGCTGGTACTTGTATATCACATGCCGAGACACAGGCATTTGTATGAATTATACACTCAGATACTGGTAATTGTGTAAATTACATACCAAGATGCTGGTACTTGTGTATATTACACATATAGGCATAAGTATAAGTATTATTAATACTATGGTGTGTTGTGTATCTTGGCAATGGTACTCTCACAGTTGATTGTAACACAGATCCTGAAGGGTAGTCATTTCAGCGACATGAGATCATATTAATAGCGTCAGAGAGATCAAGATGAGAGGCATTTGCCTTAAACGTGATATATGTAACAAAGCATTATGACTGGCTATGAAGGAAGTGTGGGCAAGCGGAGCTCTCCTGCTCAACGTAACCACCATAATGGTCCTTCAGAGTGTTCCACATATATTAGATGTGAATCGGTGTACAAGTACATGGAAAATATTTGGAAAGTCCTAACCCCTGGACCTCTAACAAACCATGCACATGAGGCTTTGGTCAGTCTAAGTGACCATGCAGCCTATGCTCAGACCATTAAACCAAAGCCTGTGAGGTGATGGTCTAATAATGTTCTTATGTCTGTCACATAAAGGTTAGTTGCTTCTTATGCTATTTAAACAGACATAAGTGGTGGACAAGGTGACTCAAATATGGTCTTCATAGTCATAAAGTGGGTGGTAAATAAGCTAAAGAGTTTATGGCAGACAGGCAGCCACCTGAAACCCCCCGTCTGCCGTGTGTTGGGTGCTGTGTTCCTGCAGCTGGCCCAGTTCATGGAATCTCTCCCCACACCACAAGCACTTGTACTGCTGCTCCCTGTTGTGGACGCTCTGGTGTTTGTTGAGATGCTCGCGCTGTTTGAAGCTCTTGTCACAGGAGAGGCACTTGTAGGGTTTTTCCCCTGTATGTACTCTCCGGTGTCTCTGCAAGTCTGATGAATACTTAAAGCGTTTGTCACAGTCCGGGCATTTTAGCGGCTTCTCTCTGGCTGGGTCACAGCGATGCTGCACAAAATCTGAGGAAGAGAAAAAGCGCCGCTCACATGCTGTACAGCGCAGTGGCTTTTCTGCACAGTGAGTAGTCTGGTGCTTCTGTAGGGCGGAGGAACGTTTGTAGGCCTTATTGCAAATGCCACACTGGAAAGGTCTCTCGGCACTGGTCTGGCTACACTTGTGCCGGAGCAGGTCCTGGGACTGGCTGAAGCCATTTTGGCAAGCATTGCACTTGAAGATGCTCTCTGCTCCATGTTGGTGATACAGGAGCTGTGAGGGCTGCATTAGACCTTTGTCACACAAAGTACACTTGGCATCTTCTACTTTGTGTGTGCGCCGATGCCTCATGAGTGCGTACTGCTGCTTAAAACTCATCTGACAAAGATCACAGTGGAAAGGTCGCTCCTCACTGTGCGTACGTTCATGCTGTCTGAGGTCAGATGGGCGACGGAAGGTCTTCTGGCAGGCACTGCACTGGAATGGCCGCTCCCCCGCTGGTGTGCATGGGTGCTGCAGCAGCTGCGAGGACTCTTTGAAGCGAAGCTGACAAGTCTGACATTGAAACAGCTGTTCACCAGCATGTGCATACATGTGGCGCAAAAGATGGGAGCGGTGTTTGAAACTTTTATCACAGACCGTGCACTTGTAGGGCCTCTCTGAGCTGTGTGTGCGCTTATGGTGTACTAGGTGTGACGACTGGCTGAAGCTCTTGTCACAGAGCGTACACTTATAGGGCTTCTCTCCTGTATGGACTCGCTCATGCCGAGACAATTCTGATAAATGCTTGAAGGGTTTCTGGCACAGGGTGCAGCAGAACGGCTTGTCCTGTGAGTCCAGAGCAGAGTGAGTAGGGGGTGTTGCAGGGGGGACAGTTGGAGCAGAGGCTCGTTCGGCCTCATTGGCTTTGTAAGTCTTTTCACAGATGGAGCACTTAAGGGTGCCTCCATTATGGGCATTGTGGTGTTGTGCTAGCGATGTGAGCAGGGAGAAGCCCATCTTACATACTCCGCACACAAAGGGTTTCTGCTCAACCTGTGTACACTGATGCTCAAGGAGGTCTGTAGCCTGGTGAAAAATCTTCAGACACTGTGTGCACTGGAAGGAACGTTCTTGGCCTGCAGAGGACAGGCACTGATGCTCCTGTGGGTTGGACAAGTGAGAGAGGTCGTGCCCACATAGCCCACATTTTGGAAGGTGCTCACCGGATGGTAAGGAAGGATGTTGGACGCCCAGGTCTGGTTGCAGCAGGATACCATACACTGCACAGCCCAGTGGATTCTCTGCAGAACCTGGAGTGGGGATGGAGTGCTCACCCAGTGTGATAGCCCCGGTGTGTTGTTGCGGCTGTTGTTGAGGGGACTGAAGTGAAGGAGCAGGGGGTTGTGCTTGGGGCCAACCCTCCGACATGTTGTGGAGGAGTTATTGGGTATTAAGTACTAATTACTTCAGTGTTTTGATGTTGTCGGGAACGTGCCAAGAGACAAATGTTCTCAAAATTTCTATCCATACAAGGAATGGAAAGGAGAGCATACTACAGGAGGCAAAACTTTTTGGTGTGGTCATGGAGGACAATGCACATGGTGATCCAGGAATACACACCTGAAATAAGAAAGACCGTGTGAGCAGCTAACAGCAAACATTTCAGCATTTGAGACAAGCAGCTTCCTCTTACCATCGCCAATAACTAAAATGCCTACAATTAAGCTAATTCTTAATAAACGTAAAGAACTTCTTCAAAGGTTTCCAAGCTTCTGTTGAATTTTGGTAAATTCTCTGTCCTTTTAAAGTGGAATTAAAAGTGCTCACAAATTACTCCGTCCATAAAATGTTCTTGTGAGGCGATATAAGCAACATTGGAAGAAAGGTCCATATAAGGGTCATACGTAGAGATTCTCATCATTCATTTGGACATCAATGAATGTTCACTCAATCTCTATGGCTACATTGGTAAACTAATCAATTAGACTTACTATTTGCCAAATATTTATTTCAATCAAGCAATTAATATTTATAAAGATGCTCTGTTTGCTAAAACTAGGAGAGCAAATGAGTGAATGACCACGAAAATGGACAAGATGAGGGAATAGGATGGAATTGGCAAACGGAGAATGAACAAGCAGGTCTGTTCACCAGATAAGTGAATAAGCAGGAACATGCAAAGAGGGATCGAATGGGAAGGAACATTAACACAAGGAGAATGAATAAGCAGGTGAACGAAAGAACATGGCAATACACAAGGTGAGGAAATGAGATGGAACTTGCATCTGCATAATAAATGAGCAGCGACGTGCACGAGGTTAGGAAACTAGAGGGAACCTGCGCCAGGAGAATGAATATTCAGGGCTGTGGGCCAGGTGAGCAAATCAGCAGGGCAGGGACATGCACCAAGTAAGTAAATAAGCAGGAACTTGGACCAGGAGAATGAACGAACAGGGATGTGCATGATCCTAAAGACGATGAGTGAATGAACAAAGATTGAATCAGAACAAAAATCTTTGCCCAAGACGAGTGAATGGGCAGGAATATGAGTAAATAAATTGTATCTAGAGCAGGGAGGGATAATGAGAAGAATCCTGCACAGAGTGTGGGAATGGCTTGCAACATGAGACTGAAGGAATGAGCAGAATATTGCACCAGGGGCCTCATTCAATTTGCAACAATTACAGAGCGATCCCATTGAACAAGCCCGCAAGTTACAGGGCAGAAGCTGAAAATGTAAACCATGCAATCGTAAGTAGCATTTCAGAGCATGATCATGATCAATTAAGAAAGGCCGTAACTAACGATGTAGAAACAGCAAAAGTAAATGAGACCGTCATCATGACATCAGTAAAACATGGAGGTTAAACATCAATCAATTAGCGCTTAGAGGTCCAATATGCGATCAGACTCGCAATCCGGCAATGAACAAAAAAATACAAATTAATGAAAGAAATGTTTTAGTCCATGTGGGTGGCCTGATATGTATTAACTCATTGATTCCCGAGATTGATTTAACATCAAAATGAAACATACAAAAAATATGATTTAATATTTTTTTATGGTAGATTAATAAGCAGGAAGTTGTGCAAGGTGATGAATAAGCAGGAAGTTGTGCAAGGTGATGAATAAGCAGGAAGTTGTGCAAGGTGATGAATAAGCAGAAAGTTGTGCAAGGTGATGAATAAGCAGGAACTTGTGCAAGGTGATGAATAAGCAGGAATTTGTGCAAGGTGATGAATAAGCAGGAATTTGTGCAAGGTGATGAATAAGCAGGAACTTGTGCAAGGTGATGAATAAGTAGGAACTTGTGCAAGGTGATGAATAAGCAGGAATTTGTGCAAGGTGATGAATAAGCAGGAATTTGTGCAAGGTGATGAATAAGCAGGAAGTTGTGCAAGGTGATGAATAAGCAGGAAGTTGTGCAAGGTGATAAATAAGCAGGAAGTTGTACAAGGTGATGAATAAGCAGGAATGTGTGCAAGGTGATGAATAAGCAGGAACTTGTGCAAGGTGATAAATAAGTAGGAACTTGTGCAAGGTGATGAATAAGCTGGAACTTGTGCAAGGTGATGAATAAATAGGAACTTGTGCAAGGTGATGAATAAGCAGGAACTTGTGCAAGGTGATGAATAAGCAGGAACTTGTGCAAGGTGATTAATAAGCAGGAATGTGTGCAAGGTGATGAATAAGCAGGAACTTGTGCAAGGTGATGAATAAGTAGAAACTTGTGCAAGGTGATGAATAAGCAGGAACTTGTACAAGGTGATGAATAAGTAGGAACTTGTGCAAGGTGATGAATAAGTAGGAACTTGTGCAAGGTGATGAATAAATAGGAACTTGTACAAGGTGATGAATAAGCAGGAACTTGTGCAAGGTGATGAATAAGTAGGAACTTGTGCAAGGTGATGAATAAGTAGGAACTTGTGCAAGGTGATGAATAAATAGGAACTTGTGCAAGGTAATGAATAACTAGGAACTTGTGCAAGGTGATGAATAAGTAGGAACTTGTGCAAGGTGATGAATAAGTAGGAACTTGTGCAAGGTGATGAATAAGCAGGAACATGCATCAGGTGATGAAAAAGTAGGAACTTGTGCAAGGTGATGAATAAATAGGAACTTGTGCAAGGTGATGAATA
Organism: Discoglossus pictus; assembly: GCA_027410445.1. Lineage (NCBI taxonomy): Eukaryota > Metazoa > Chordata > Amphibia > Anura > Alytidae > Discoglossus > Discoglossus pictus. The sequence goes on from JAPZIH010001079.1 coordinate 54,539, forward strand.
AATAGGAACTTGTGCAAGGTGATGAATAAGTAGGAACTTGTGCAAGGTGATGAATAAGCAGGAACATGCATCAGGTGATGAATAAGTAGGAACTTGTGCAAGGTGATGAATAAATAGGAACTTGTGCAAGGTGATGAATAAGTAGGAACTTGTGCAAGGTGATGAATAAGCAGGAACTTGTGCAAGGTTATGAATAAATAGGAACTTGTGCAAAGTGATGAATAAGTAGGAACTTGTGCAAGGTGATGAATAAGTAGGAACTTGTGCAAGGTGATGAATAAGTAGGAACTTGTGCAAGGTGATGAATAAATAGGAACTTGTGCAAAGTGATGAATAAGCAGGAACTTGTGCAAGGTGATGAATAAGTAGGAACTTGTGCAAGGTGATGAATAAATAGGAACTTGTGCAAATTGATGAATAAGCAGGAACTTGTGCAAGGTGATGAATAAGTAGGAACTTGTGCAAGGTGATGAATAAGTAGGAACTTGTGCAAGGTGATGAATAAATAGGAACTTGTGCAAGGTGATGAATAAGCAGGAAGTTGTACAAGGTGATGAATAAGCAGGAATTTGTATCAGGTGATGAATAAGTAGGAACTTGTGCAAGGTGATAAATAAGTAGGACGTTGTGAAAGGTGATGAAGCCCCAACCTAGCACCAACACTAGTGCAGCACTCACACTCTGGGCTTATAGTACTATATTATAGTATAGTGGTGGTATATACCAGGCATTAATATTAGTGGTATATACCCATCACCAGGCTTTATTATTATTAGTTGTGGTATATACTCATCACCAGGCATTATTAATAGTAGTGGTATAGGCCCATCAGCAGGCATTAATATTAGTGGTATATACCCATCACCAGGCATTATTATTATTATTAGTGGCGGTATATACCCATCAACAGGCATTATTTTTATTATTAGTGGTGGTATATACTCATCACCAGGAATTATGATTATTAGTGGTGGTATATACCCATTGTCATAAATCAGCCAGGGGCCATCTTGGATTTGGAACTGTTATCTGCCACATGTTATTGAACAGAAGGTTTTGGGCTCCCAGAGCCACTGTTATAATGTTATATATTCAGGGCAGAGTCCCACTGTTATTGTTATGCATTCAGAGAAGACGCAGTTTACCACGTCACCACTATAAAATCGTCATAACGCATTAAGTGGACTGACGTGGGAAGTACTGCCTCAACTCATAACATGTGGGTTATAAAATGTTGTAGTGGTATTATCTGTAAATATATTGTATTGTAATGTGGGAGCCATGTTGTGTGCAGTCAGCCATGTGGGGTCTGATACAGATAGTAACCTGAGTAGATCACCCATCTGCCTTCCAGCTATCACCTAAAGTAAACACTTGAAGTGATAGCAAGGCCAGAACAAAGGGGTCTGTACAGACATTGAGGCACCTTAACCCCATGGGGTCTTCAGCCCAATATCAGGGTCATAGTACAGTAGCACATAGATGTTTCTCCCTTGAGAGCCAGAGACCAACTAAATTAGGTAGCCACACCTAGTGGGCGACCCAGGGGAGGGGTCTGGAAGTTCCCAGAGCTTACCTCTAGTCCATTGGCCAGAGGTAATCAAGTTACTCTGGAGATTACCCCATTGGCCAAGAGGAAGATGAGGGTTGGACAAGGGGGTAGCCACTCCCTGTACTGGTTTTGTGAGTTGTTTAAATACTTGTGTAAAAATACAGAAGTTGTTCTTAATTTCATCATAACTTTGAGTACAGATGCATTATTGACCCAGGGCATATGCTGGTAGAGGAGATCGTTCTGACTCCCTTCCAGATTTCCCAGGCACGCTACCAATGAGCTGGGACTTATGCTCTTGCATCCGCAAGGACTGTCCATTGGTCTGAGTCACCCAAATCTTAGGTCTAAAACCTACAGGGAATAAGAGTACTAGGATACTCTAGATCCCATCATCATAGTAGGTTGTGACAATTGGCTGGCAGTGGTGGGACGACTCTACAAGGACCAGGAATGGAACAGACGGACATCATAACAGAGGCAACAAGGCGGTATGAAGCAGCCAGGCACTTATACCCCAGTAAGATGACCGCACAAGAGGTGTCCAACTTACTAGACCAGCATTGCCAGAGGATGTGACAGGAGCGTAATGGAGCGAGAGCCCCAGCTCAACAAAGACTTGGCTACAGAGAGACACTGCGTCTAGAGAAATTGATGGTGATTCTGAACCTGTGGCAGGACAATGAGCTAATGGGCTGGCTGGAAGTAATAGTAAGAAAAGAGGTTGCCTTGGAGAACCAATATCATGTTTTCCACGCCAGAATAGTTGGTGGCCTTGGAGAGGAGTTTGATTTCCGCTTGGAGATAGATTCTGGTGATCCTGAAGGGGGCATAGGAATATTTAAAAGGCATAACAACTTGTTTGTGGAACGCTGTCGTGGTCTGGGACTGGAACCATGGTCCATGGAGGCTAATTTAATGGTACACCTGATTGAGCAGGAACTGCAGCTGGAGGAGTATTTTGAGTTGTGGGACGAGATCTATGGGGAGACATTTTGCCCATCAAGAGGGGAACAACCCAGTCAAGAGGACTGGTCGCCAGATCTTTACAACACAGATGGTATGTACCGAAGTGATTGTGTGCAAGGGGTCTGGGGAGAACATAGTGATGGAGAATGCGTTCCTTTAAAAAATATAGAGACTGTGTCAGGGCCTACTCACCAGCTACATGCGCCAGAGACTCAGAGAAATGTTCCCTGGGTGGGGTCAGATAATAAATGTCTGCACCCTGATATCCCAAGAGACGTAATCCCAGAGGAAGGGCTAACTGCTCACAAGATAGGGCCAGATGAATTAAGTCTGCCCTCCAAAGTTCTAGGCATAGTGGATGGGCCAGAACTGCTAATGGAGCCAGGGGCTCAGGATAGCCACCCAAGAGACTGTGGGGAGGGCTATGTAATGCACTCTGGGGAGAAGGCCGTAGAGGTCAGGTTGGGTGGGAAGGATAAGATTCCCCAGCCTACAACAGATAACCAAAATCTGTACCCTGACACCCCAGGAAAGTTGCTACAAAAGGTGCTAGTGAAGCACAGAGCCCAGGAGGGCTATGTAATTGACTGTGGGGAGGGAAAGGAACTGGTTCTTAGCTACAGGGAACCAGGCCTCACACAGCAAGAGTGCCAGGGGCACCAAGAGAGTCAGAGGCACCAAGAGTGCCAGGGGCACCAAGAGCCAGACAGGGGCAGCAAGCTTGCCAGCCTTGGCAAAGGAGCCGTGGGTGCAGTGTGGCACCATAGTAGAGGGTGAACCAAGTGGGGAGATACCCTGGATAGCCAATGTCCAGAGGCCCACTGGAACAGACACTGCTCCAAAGGCCCAGTTAAACCTGGAGGACTGGGCTAAGGGTACCAAGCAAAAGGCCATAGAAGAAGAGGGTCAGCTGAGGGTCCCAAAGAACCGGCTGGGTGGGAATTGCGAGATTCCCCAGCCTGCATCAGAGAGCCAGAGCACAGTTGCTCCACCAAGGGCAATAGAGGACAACCAGGAGGAGCTGTCCAAAGCTACAGATGTGCAGGAGGCAGCAGGAAAGGAGCATCCAGGTCTGAGCATCATCATGGATGCTGGAGTTCAGCACAGCCCGGTATGTACTTTTCTGCAGTGGGTGTGTTGTTGGCCTCCCAACAGTAATATGATGTCTGAGGGGGTTACTGGACTGTCCCATTGTGGTCCCATAGGCCCAGAGACTGTGTTAGAGACCACAGCCCAGCTGTGGGGACTGGCTGGAGGGAAGGGGGTTGCTATGGGACAGGGTTTGTTTTATGGGGCTCCCAAAAGTACTGCTTTGCCTCAGAAGAATGTATGGGTGCAACCCGCTGTGTCCCCAGTGACTTCCATGCTGCTGCCAAGAAGAGAGAGATGGGATCCTGGACTATTTGGGTGGGGGTTGCATGAGAAGAGCAATTTCATCTGTACAGTCAGGGCAAGACCACGCACTGGGGGAGGCTTTGACGCTACACCTTGGGACTGTGTGTGAACGGACTGGCCAAACCTGGCCAAACCAGCAGATTCATGACTATCAGCGTAGCTGGGAAAATCAGGGATGTTACCTGCCACGCTTGGGGGAGGTGTTGTCATGAATCAGCCAGGGGCCATCTTGGATTTGGAACTGTTATCTGCCACATGAAGTGATAGCAAGGCCAGAACAAAGGGGTCTGTACAGACATTGAGGCACCTTAACCCCATGGGGTCTTCAGCCCAATATCAGGGTCATAGTACAGTAGCACATAGATGTTTCTCCCTTGAGAGCCAGAGACCAACTAAATTAGGTAGCCACACCTAGTGGGCGGCCCAGGGGAGGGGTCTGGAAGTTCCCAGAGCTTACCTCTAGTCCATTGGCCAGAGGTAATCAAGTTACTCTGGAGATTACCCCATTGGCCAAGAGGAAGATGAGGGTTGGACAAGGGGGTAGCCACTCCCTGTACTGGTTTTGTGAGTTGTTTAAATACTTGTGTAAAAATAAAGAAGTTGTTCTTAATTTCATCATAACTTTGAGTACAGATGCATTATTGACCCAGGGCATATGCTGGTAGAGGAGATCGTTCTGACTCCCTTCCAGATTTCCCAGGCACGCTACCAATGAGCTGGGACTTATGCTCTTGCATCAGCAAGGACTGTCCATTGGTCTGAGTCACCCAAATCGTAGGTCTAAAACCTACTGGGAATAAGAGTACTAGGATATTCTAGATCCAATCATCATAGTAGATTGTGACACCCATCACCAGGCATTAGTATTAGTAGTAGTGGTATATACTCATCACCAGGAATTATGGTTATTAGTGGTGGTATATACCCATCACCAGGCATTATATTAGTGGTGGTATATACCCATCACCAGGCATTATATTAGTAGTGGTGTATACCCATCACCAGGCATTATTATTAGTAGTGGTATATACCCATCACCAGGCATTATTTTATTGCTAGTGGTGGTGGTAGTATATACCCAATCACCGGCATTATTATTAGTAGTGGTATATATCCATCACTGGGCATTATTATTAGTAAAGGTGGTATATACCCATCACCAGGCATTATATTAGTGGTGGTATATACCCATCACCAGGCATTATTATTAGTAGTGGTATATACCCATCACCACGCATTATTAGCAGTGGTGGTATATACCAATCACCAGGCATTATTATTAGAGGTATATACTTATCACCTGGCATTATTATTATTATTAATGGTGGTATATACCCATTACAAAGTATTATTAGTAGCAGTGGTATTTACTCATCACCAGGCATTATTATTAGTAGTGGTGGTATGTACCCATCACCAGGCATTATTATTAATAGTGGCGGTATATACGCAACACCAGGCATTATTATTATTAGTGGCAGTATATACCCAACACCAGGCATCATTATTAGTGGTATATATCCCAGCACATGGCATTATTATTATTAGTAGTAGTAGTGGTCGTATATACCCATCAGCAGGCATTAACATTAGTGGTATATACCCATCACCAGGCATTATTATTATTATTAGTGGCGGTATATACCCATCACCAGGTATTATTATTATTATTAGTGGTGGTATATACCCATCACCAGGCATTATATTAGTGGTGGTACATACCCAATCACCGGGCATTATTATTAGTGGTAAATACCCATCACCAGACATTATTATTAGTAGTGGTATATATCCATCACCAGGCATTATTAATAGTAGAGGTGGTATATACCCATCACCAGGCATTATATTAGTGGTGGTATATACCCATCACCAGGCATTATTATTAGTAGTGGTATATACCCATCACCAGGCATTGTTATTAGTAGTGGTATACACCCATCACCAGGCATTATTATTAGTGGTGGTATATACCCATCACCAGGCATTATTATTAGTGGTGGTATATACCCATCCCCAGGAATTATATTAGTGGTGGTATATACCCATCACCAGGCATTATATTAGTGGTGGTATATACCCATCAACAGGCATTATATTAGTGGTGGTATATACCAATCACCAGGCATTATTTTAGTGGTGGTATATACCCATCACCAGGCATTATATTAGTGGTGGTATATACTTATCACTTGGCATTATTATTATTAATGGTGGTATATACCCATCACCAAGTATTATTAGTAGCAGTGGTGGTATATACCCATCACCAGGCATTGTTATTAGTAGTGGTATACACCCATCACCAGGCATTATTATTAGTGGTGGTAAATACCCATCACCAGACATTATTATTAGTAGTGGTATATATCCATCACCGGGCATTATTAATAGTAGAGGTGGTATATACCCATCACCAGGCATTATATTAGTGGTGGTATATACCCATCACCAGGCATTATTATTAGTAGTGGTATATACCCATCACCAGGCATTGTTATTAGTAGTGGTATACACCCATCACCAGGCATTATTATTAGTGGTGGTATATACCCATCACCAGGCATTATTATTAGTGGTGGTATATACCCATCCCCAGGAATTATATTAGTGGTGGTATATACCCATCACCAGGCATTATATTAGTGGTGGTATATACCCATCACAGGCATTATATTAGTGGTGATATATACCCATCACCAGGCATTATTTTAGTGGTGGTATATACCCATCAACAGGCATTTATTTAGTGGTGGTATATACCATACACCAGGGAATATTATTAGTGGTATATACCAATCACCAGGCATTATTATTAGTGGTGGTATATACCCATCAGCAAGCATTATTATTAGTGGTGGTATATACCCATCACCAGGCATTATTATTAGTAGTAGTGGTATAAACTCATCACCAAGCATTATTATTAGTAGTGGTATATACCCATCACAAGCCATTATATTAGTGGTGGTATATACCCATGACCAGGCATTATATTAGTGGTGGTATATAGCCATCACCAAGCATTATTAGCAGTGGTATATACTTATCACTTGGCACTGTTATTATTAATGGTGGTATATACCCATCACCAAGTATTATTAGTAGCAGTGGTGGTATGTACCCATCACCAGGCATTTTATTTGTGGTGGTATAAGCTCATCACCAGGCATTATATTAGTGGCGGTATATACCCATCACCTGGCATTATATTGGTGGTGGTATATACCCATCACCAGGCATTATATTAGTGGTGGTATATACCCATCACCAGGAATTATATTAGTGGCGGTATATACCCATCACCAGGCATTATATTAGTGGTAGTATATACCCATCACAAGGCATTATATTAGTGGTGGTATATACTCATCACCAGGCATTATATTAGTGGTAGTATATACCCATCACAAGGCATTATATTAGTGGTGGTATAAACCCATCACCAGGCATTATATTAGTGGTGGTATGTACCCATCACCAGGCATTATATTAGTTGAGGTATATACCCATCAACAGGCATTATATTAGTGGTGGTATATACCCATCACCAGGCATTATATTAGTGGTGGTATATACCCATCACCAGGCATTATATTAGTGGTAGTATATACCCATCACAAGGCATTATATTAGTGGTGGTATAAACCCATCACCAGGCATTATATTAGTTGAGGTATATACCCATCACCAGGCATTATATTAGTGGTATATACCCATCAACAGGCATTATATTAGTGGTGGTATATACCCATCACCAGGCATTATATTAGTGGTGGTATATACCCATCACCAGGCATTATATTAGTGGTGGTATATACCCATCACCAGGCATTATATTAGTTGAGATATATACCCATCACCAGGCATTATATTAGTCGTGGTACATACCCATCACTAGGCATTATATCAGTTGAGGTATATACCCATCACCAGGCATTATATTAGTTGAGATATATACCCATCACCAGGCATTATATTAGTGGTGGTACATACCCATCACCAGGCATTATATTAGTTGAGGTATATACCCATCAACAGGCATTATATTAGTGGCGGTATATACCCATCACCAGGCATTATATTAGTTGAGGTATATACCCATCAACAGGCATTATATTAGTGGTGGTATATACCCATCACCAGGCATTATATTAGTGGTGGTATATACCCATCACCAGGCATTATATTAGTGGCGGTATATACCCATCACCAGGCAATATATTAGTGACGGTATATACCTATCACCAGGCATTATATTAGTAGTGGTTTATACTCATCACAGGCATTATATTAGTGGTATATACCCATCCCCAGGCACTATATTAGTGGTGGTATGTACCCATCACCAGGCATTATATTAGTGGTGGTATATACCCATACCCAGGCACTATATTAGTCGTGGTATATACCCATCACCAGTCTTTATATTAGTCGTGGTATATACCCATCACCAGGCATTAAATTAGTAGCGGTATATACTCCTCACCAGGCATTATATTAGTGGTATATACCCATCACCAGGCATTATATTAGTGGCGGTATATACCCATCACCAGTCTTTATATTAGTCGTGGTATATACCGATCACCAGGCATTAAATTAGTAGCGGTATATACTCCTCACCAGGCATTATATTAGTGGTATATACCCATCAGCAGGCATTATATTAGTGGCGGTATATACTCATCACCAGGCATTATTATTATTACTGGTATATACCCATCACCAGGCATCATATTAGTGGTGGTATATACCCATCACCAGACATTATTTTAGTGGTGGTATATACCCATCACCAGGCATTACATTAGTGGTGGTATATACCCATCACCAGGCATTATATTAGTGGTGGTATATACCCATCACCAGGCATTATATGAGTGGTGGTATATACCCATCACCAGGCATTTTATTAGTGGGAGTATATACCCATCACCAGGCATTATATTAGTGGTGGTATATACCCATCACCAGGCATTATATTAGTGGTGGTATATACCCATCACCAGGCATTATATTAGTAGTGGTATATACCCATCACCAGTCATTATATTAGTTGTGGTATATACCCATCACCAGGCACTATATTAGTGGTGGTATATACCAATCAACAGGCATTATATTAGTGGTGGTATATACCCATCACAAGGCATTATATTAGTGCTGGTATATACCCATCACCAGGCATTATATTAGTGCTGGTATATACCCATCACCAGGCATTATATTAGTTGTGATATATACCCATCACCTGGCATTAT
>JAPZIH010001080.1:0-63566 GCA_027410445.1 Discoglossus pictus
TTCTATAAGACTAATTACCTTTGTACATAGATAAATGACATCACAAGGATTCCATTCTGTGTGGACTGATAGTCTTCTATAAGACTAATTACCTTTGTACATAGATATAATGACATCACATGGACTTCCATTCTGCTGTGGGGGACTGATAGTCTTCTATAAGACTAATTACCTTTGTACATAGATATAATGACATCACAGAGGACTTCCATTTGTGTGGGGACTGATAGTCTTCTATAAGACTAATTACCTTTGTACATAGATATAATGACATCACAAGGACTTCCATTCTGCGTGGGGGGAATGATAGTCTTCTATAAGACTAATTCCTTTGTACATAGATATAATGACATCACAGGGACTATCCATTCTGCGTGGGGGACTGTATAGTCTTCTATAAGACTAATTACCTTGTGTACATAGATATAAATGACATCACAAGGACTTCCATTCTGTGTGGGGGGACTGATAGTTCTTACTAATAAGACTAATTACCTTTGTACATAGATAATAATGACATCACAAGGACTTCCTTTCTGTGGGGGACTGATAGTCTTCTATAAGACTAATTACCTTTGTACATAGATATAATGACATCACAAGGACTTCCATTCTGTGTGGGGGACTGATAGTCTTCTATAAGACTTATTACCTTTGTACATAGATATAATGACATCACAAGGACTTCCATTCTGCGAGGGGGAATGATAGTCTTCTATAAGACTATTTACCTTTGTACATAGATATAATGACATCACAAGGACTTCCATTCTGTGTGGGGGACTAATAGTCTTCTATAAGACTAATTACCTTTGTACATAGATATAATGACATCACAAGGACTTCCATTCTGCGTGGGGGACTGATAGTCTTCTATAAGACTAATTACCTTTGTACATAGATATAATGACATCACAAGGACTTCCATTCTGCGTGGGGACTGATAGTCTTCTATAAGACTAATTACCTTTATACATAGATATAATGACATCACAAGGACTTCCATTCTGCGTGGGGACTGATAGTCAACTATAAGACTAATTACCTTTGTACATAGATATAATGACATCACAATGGACTTCCATTTTGTGTGGGGGACTGATAGTCTTCTATAAGACTAATTACCTTTGTACATAGATATAATGACATCATAGGACTTCCATTCTGTGTGGGGACTGATAGTCTTCTATAAGTCTAATTACCTTTGTACATAGATATAATGACATCACACAGGACTTCCATTTGTGTGGGGACTGATAGTCTTCTATTAGACTAATTACCTTTGTAATAGATATAATGACATCACAAGGACTTCCATTCTGCGTGGGGACTGATAGTCTTCTATAAGACTAATTACCTTTGTACATAGATATAATGACATCACAAGGACTTCCATTCTGTGGGGGACTGATAGTCTTCTATAGACTAATTACCTTTGTACATAGATATAATGACATCCCACGACTTCCATTCTGTGTGGGGGACTGATAGTCTTCTATAAGACTAATTACCTTTGTACATAGATATAATGACATCACAAGGACTTCCATTTTGCGTGGGGGACTGATAGTCTTCTATAAGACTTACCTTTGTACACAGATATAATGGACATCACAAGGACTTCCATTCTGCGTGGGGACTGATAGTCTTCTATAGACTAATTACCTTTGTACATAGATATAATGACATCACATGGATTCCATTCTGTGTGGGGACTGATAGTCTTCTATAAGACTATTACCTTTGTACATAGATATAATGACATCACAAGGACTTCCATTCTGCGTGGGGACTGATAGTCTTCTATAAGACTAATTACCTTTGTACATAGATATAATGACATCACAAGGACTTCTATTCTGCGTGGGGACTGATAGTCTTCTATAAGACTAATTACCTTTGTACATAGATATAATGACATCACAAGGACTTCCATTCTGTGTGGGGACTGATAGTCTTCTATAAGACTAATTACCTTTATACATAAATATAATGACATCACAAGGACTTCCATTCTGTGTGGGGACTGATAGTCTTCTATAAGACTAATTACCTTTATACATAGATATAATGACATCACAAGGACTTCCATTCTGTGTGGGGACTGATAGTCTTCTATAAGACTAATTACCTTTGTACATAGATATAATGACATCACAAGGACTTCCATTCTGTGTGGGGACTGATAGTCTTCTATAAGACTTAATACCTTTGTACATAGATATAATGACATCACAAGGACTTCCATTCTGCGTGGGGGTCTGATAGTCTTCTATAAGACTAATTACCTTTGTACATAGATATAATGACATCACAAGGACTTCCATTCTGCGTGGGGGACTGATAGTCTTCTATAAGACTAATTACCTTTGTACATAGATATAATGACATCACAAGGACTTCCATTCTGTGTGGGGACTGATAGTCTTCTATAAGACTAATTACCTTTGTACATAGATATAATGACATCACAAGGACTTCCATTCTGCGTGGGGACTGATAGTCTTCTATAAGACTAATTAACTTTGTACATAGATATAATGACATCACAAGGACTTCCATTCTGCGTGGGGACTGGATAGTCTTCTATAAGACTAATTACTCTTTGTACATAGATATAATCGACATCACAAGGACTTCCATTCTGCGTGGTGCTGATAGTCTTCTATAAGACTAATTACCTTTGTACATAGATATAATAACATCACAAGGACTTCCATTCTGCGTGGGGACTGATAGTCTTCTATAAGACTAATTACCTTTGTACATAGATATAATGACATCACAAGGACTTCCATTCTGCGTGGGGGACTGATAGTCTTCTATAAGACTAATTACCTTTGTACATAGATATAATGACATCACAAGGACTTCCATTCTGGTGGGGGACTGATAGGTCTTCTATAAGACTAATTACCTTTGTACATAGATATAATGACATCACAAGGACTTCCATTCTGTCGTGGGGGACTGATAGTCTTCTATAAAGACTAATTACCTTTGTACATAGATATAATGACATCACAAGGACTTCCATTCTGCTTGGTGGACTGATAGTCTTCTATAAGACTAATTACCTTTGTACATAGATATAATGACATCACAAGGACTTCCATCTGCTGTGGGGACTGATAGTCTTCTATAAGGACTATTACCTTTGTACATAGATATAATGACATCACAAGGACTTCCATTCTGTGTGGGGACTGATAGTCTTCTATAAGACTAATTACCTTTGTTACCTAGATATAATGACATCACAAGGACTTCCATTCTGCGTGGGGGACTGATAGTCTTCTATAAGACTAATTACCTTTGTACATAGATATAATGACATCACAAGGACTTCCATTCTGCGTGGGGGACTGATAGTCTTCTATAAGACTAATTACCTTTGTACATAGATATAATGACATCACAAGGACTTCCATTCTGTAGTGGGACTGATTAGTCTTATAGAAGACTAATTACCTTTGTACATAGATATAATGACATCACAAGGACTTCCATTCTGCGTGGGGGACTGATAGTCTTCTATAAGACTAATTACCTTTATACATAGATATAATGACATCACAGGGACTTCCATTCTGCGTGGGGACTGATAGTCTTCTATAAGACTAATTAACTTTGTACATAGATATAATGACATCACAAGGACTTCCATTCTGTGTGGGGACTGATAGTCTTCTATAAGACTAATTACCTTTGTACATAGATATAATGACATCACAAGGACTTCCATTCTGCGTGGGGGACTGATAGTCTTCTATAAGACTAATTACCTTTGTACATAGATATAATGACATCACAGGGACTTCCATTCTGCGTGGGGGACTGATAGTCTTCTATAAGACTAATTACCTTTGTACATAGATATAATGACATCACAAGGACTTCCATTCTGTGTGGGGACTGATAGTCTTCTATAAGACTAATTACCTTTGTACATAGATATAATGACATCACATGGACTTCCATTCTGCGTGGGGGACTGATAGTCTTCTATAAGACTAATTACCTTTGTACATAGATATAAATACATCACAAGGACTTCCATTCTGTGTGGGGGACTGATAGTCTTCTATAAGACTAATTACCTTTATACATAGATATAATGACATCACAAGGACTTCCATTCTGCGTGGGGACTGATAGTCTTCTATAAGACTAATTAACTTTGTACATAGATATAATGACATCACAAAAGGACTTCCATTCTGTGTGGGGACTGATAGTCTTCTATAAGACTAATTACCTTTGTACATAGATATAATGACATCACAAGGACTTCCATTCTGCGTGGGGGACTGATAGTCTTCTATAAGACTAATTACCTTTGTACATAGATATAATGACATCACATGGACTTCCATTCTGCGTGGGGGACTGATAGTCTTCTATAAGACTAATTACCTTTGTACATAGATATAATGACATCACAAGGACTTCCATTCTGTGTGGGGACTGATAGTCTTCTATAAGACTAATTACCTTTGTACATAGATATAATGACATCACAAGGACTTCCATTCTGCGTGGGGGGACTGATAGTCTTCTATAAGACTAATTACCTTTATACATAGATATAATGACATCACAGGGACTTCCATTCTGCGTGGGGACTGATAGTCTTCTATGAGACTAATTACCTGTGTACATAGATATAATGACACCACAAGGACTTCCATTCTGTGTGGGGGACTTATAGTCTTCTATAAGACTAATTACCTTTGTACATAGATATAATGACATCACAAGGACTTCCATTCTGTGTGGGGGACTGATAGTCTTCTATAAGACTAATTACCTTTGTACATAGATATAATGACATCACAAGGACTTCCATTCTGTGGGGGACTGATAGTCTTCTATAAGACTAATTACCTTTGTACATAGATATAATGACATCACAAGGACTTCCATTCTGTGGGGGACTGATAGTCTTCTATAAGACTTATTACCTTTGTACATAGATATAATGACATCACAAGGACTTCCATTCTGTATGGGGGAATGATAGTCTTCTATAAGACTGATTACCTTTGTACATAGATATAATGACATCACAAGGACTTCCATTCTGTGTGGGGACTAATAGTCTTCTATAAAACTAATTACCTTTGTACATAGATATAATGACATCACAAGGACTTCCATTCTGCGTGGGGGACTGATAGTCTTCTATAAGACTAATTACCTTTGTACATAGATATAATGACATCACATGGACTTCCATTCTGCGTGGGGGACTGATAGTCTTCTATAAGACTAATTACCTTTATACATAGATATAATGACATCACAGGGACTTCCATTCTGCGTGGGGACTGATAGTCAACTATAAGACTAATTACCTTTGTACATAGATATAATGACATCACATGGACTTCCATTTTGTGTGGGGGACTGATAGTCTTCTATAAGACTAATTACCTTTGTACATAGATATAATGACATCACAGGGACTTCCATTCTGTGTGGGGACTGATAGTCTTCTATAAGACTAATTACCTTTGTACATAGATATAATGACATCACAAGGACTTCCATTCTGCGTGGGGGACTGATAGTCTTCTATTAGACTAATTACCTTTGTACACAGATATAATGACATCACAAGGACTTCCATTCTGCGTGGGGACTGATAGTCTTCTATAAGACTAATTACCTTTGTACATAGATATAATGACATCACAAGGACTTCCATTCTGTGGGGGACTGATAGTCTTCTATAAGACTAATTACCTTTGTACATAGATATAATGACATCCCAACGACTTCCATTCTGTGTGGGGGACTGATAGTCTTCTATAAGACTAATTACCTTTGTACATAGATATAATGACATCACAAGGACTTCCATTTTGTGTGGGGGACTGATAGTCTTCTATAAGACTAATTACCTTTGTACACAGATATAATGGCATCACAAGGACTTCCATTCTGCGTGGGGACTGATAGTCTTCTATAAGACTAATTACCTTTGTACATAGATATAATGACATCACAAGGACTTCCATTCTGTGTGGGGGACTGATAGTCTTCTATAAGACTAATTACCTTTGTACATAGATATAATGACATCACAAGGACTTCCATTCTGCGTGGGGGGACTGATAGTCTTCTATAAGACTAATTACCTTTGTACATATATATAATGACATCACAAGGACTTCCATTCTGCGTGGGGGACTGATAGTCTTCTATAAGGACTAATACCTTTGTACATAGATATAATGACATCACAAGGACTTCCATTCTGCGTGGGGACTGATAGTCTTCTATAAGACTAATTACCTTTGTACATAGTATAATGACATCACAAGGACTTCCATTCTGTGTGGGGGACTGATAGTCTTCATATAAGGACTAATTACCTTTATACATAAATATAATGACATCACAAGGACTTCCATTCTGTGTGGGGACTGATAGGTCTTCTATAAGACTAAATTACCTTTGTACATAGATATATATGACATCACAAGGACTTCCATTCTGCGTGGGGTCTGATAGTCTTCTATAAGACTAATTACCTTTGTACATAGATATAATGACATCACAAGGACTTCCATTCTGCGTGGGGGACTGATAGTCTTCTATAAGACTAATTACCTTTGTACATAGATATAATGACATCACAAGGACTTCCATTCTGTGTGGGGACTGATAGTCTTCTATAAGACTAATTACCTTTGTACATAGATATAATGACATCACAAGGACTTCCATTCTGTGTGGGGACTGATAGTCTTCTATAAGACTAATTACCTTTGTACATAGATATAATGACATCACAAGGACTTCCATTCTGTGTGGGGACTGATAGTCTTCTATAAGACTAATTACCTTTGTACATAGATATAATGACATCACAAGGACTTCCATTCTGTGTGGGGACTGATAGTCTTCTATAAGACTAATTACCTTTGTACATAGATATAATGACATCACAAGGACTTCCATTCTGCGTGGGGGACTGATAGTCTTCTATAAGACTAATTACCTTTGTACATAGATATAATGACATCACAAGGACTTCCATTCTGCGTGGGGGACTGATAGTCTTCTATAAGACTAATTACCTTTGTACATAGATATAATGACATCACAAGGACTTCCATTCTGTGTGGGGGACTGATAGTCTTCTATAAGACTTATTACCTTTGTACATAGATATAATGACATCACAAGGACTTCCATTCTGCGTGGGGACTGATAGTCTTCTATAAGACTAATTACCTTTGTACATAGATATAATGACATCACAAGGACTTCCATTCTGCGTGGGGACTGATAGTCTTCTATAAGACTAATTACCTTTGTACATAGATATAATGACATCACAAGGACTTCCATTCTGCGTGGGGGGACTGATAGTCTTCTATAAGACTAATTACCTTTGTACATAGATATAATGACATCACAAGGACTTCCATTCTGTGTGGGGGACTGATAGTCTTCTATAAGACTAATTACCTTTGTACATAGATATAATGACATCACAAGGACTTCCATTCTGCGTGGAGGACTGATAGTCTTCTATAAGACTAATTACCTTTGTACATAGATATAATGACATCACAAGGACTTCCATTCTGTGTGGGGGGACTGATAGTCTTCTATAAGACTAATTACCTTTGTACATAGATATAATGACATCACAAGGACTTCCATTCTGCGTGGGGGACTGATAGTCTTCTATAAGACTAATTACCTTTGTACATAGATATAATAACATCACAGGGACTTCCATTCTGTGTGGGGACTGATAGTCTTCTATAAGACTTATTAACTTTGTACATAGATATAATGACATCACAAGGACTTCCATTCTGTATGGGGGAATGATAGTCTTCTATAAGACTGATTACCTTTGTACATAGATATAATGACATCACAAGGACTTCCATTCTGTGTGGGGGACTAATAGTCTTCTATAAGACTAATTACCTTTGTACATAGATATAATGACATCACAAGGACTTCCATTCTGCGTGGGGGACTGATAGTCTTCTATAAGACTAATTACCTTTGTACATAGATATAATGACATCACAAGGACTTCCATTCTGCGTGGGGGACTGATAGTCTTCTATAAGACTAATTACCTTTATACATAGATATAATGACATCACAGGGACTTCCATTCTGCGTGGGGACTGATAGTCAACTATAAGACTAATTACCTTTGTACATAGATATAATGACATCACATGGACTTCCATTTTGTGTGGGGGACTGATAGTCTTCTATAAGACTAATTACCTTTGTACATAGATATAATGACATCATAGGGACTTCCATTCTGTGTGGGGGACTGATAGTCTTCTATAAGTCTAATTACCTTTGTACATAGATATAATGACATCACAAGGACTTCCATTTTGTGTGGGGGACTGATAGTCTTCTATTAGACTAATTACCTTTGTACACAGATATAATGACATCACAAGGACTTCCATTCTGCGTGGGGACTGATAGTCTTCTATAAGACTAATTACCTTTGTACATAGATATAATGACATCACAAGGACTTCCATTCTGTGGGGGACTGATAGTCTTCTATAAGGCTAATTACCTTTGTACATAGATATAATGACATCACAAGGACTTCCATTCTGTGTGGGGACTGATAGTCTTCTATAAGACTAATTACCTTTGTACATAGATATAATGACATCACAACGACTTCCATTCTGTGTGGGGGACTGATAGTCTTCTATAAGACTAATTACCTTTGTACATAGATATAATGACATCACAAGGACTTCCATTTTGTGTGGGGGACTGATAGTCTTCTATAAGACTAATTACCTTTGTACACAGATATAATGACATCACAAGGACTTCCATTCTGCGTGGGGACTGATAGTCTTCTATAAGACTAATTACCTTTGTACATAGATATAATGACATCACAAGGACTTCCATTCTGCGTGGGGACTGATAGTCTTCTATAAGACTAATTACCTTTGTACATAGATATAATGACATCACAAGGACTTCCATTCTGTGTGGGGGACTGATAGTCTTCTATAAGACTAATTACCTTTGTACATAGATATAATGACATCACAAGGACTTCTATTCTGCGTGGGGACTGATAGTCTTCTATAAGACTAATTACCTTTGTACATAGATATAATGACATCACAAGGACTTCCATTCTGTGTGGGGGACTGATAGTCTTCTATAAGACTAATTACCTTTATACATAGATATAATGACATCACAAGGACTTCCATTCTGTGTGGGGACTGATAGTCTTCTATAAGACTAATTACCTTTATACATAGATATAATGACATCACAAGGACTTCCATTCTGTGTGGGGACTGATAGTCTTCTATAAGACTAATTACCTTTGTACATAGATATAATGACATCACAAGGACTTCCATTCTGTGTGGGGACTGATAGTCTTCTATAAGACTAATTACCTTTGTACATAGATATAATGACATCACAAGGACTTCCATTCTGCGTGGGGGACTGATAGTCTTCTATAAGACTAATTACCTTTGTACATAGATATAATGACATCACAAGGACTTCCATTCTGTGTGGGGACTGATAGTCTTCTATAAGACTAATTACCTTTGTACATAGATATAATGACATCACAAGGACTTCCATTCTGTGTGGGGACTGATAGTCTTCTATAAGACTAATTACCTTTGTACATAGATATAATGACATCACAAGGACTTCCATTCTGTGTGGGACTGATAGTCTTCTATAAGACTAATTACCTTTGTACATAGATATAATGACATCACAAGGACTTCCATTCTGTGTGGGGACTGATAGTCTTCTATAAGACTAATTACCTTTGTACATAGATATAATGACATCACAAGGACTTCCATTCTGCGTGGGGGACTGATAGACTTCTATAAGACTAATTACCTTTGTACATAGATATAATGACATCACAAGGACTTCCATTCTGCGTGGGGGACTGATAGTCTTCTATAAGACTAATTACCTTTGTACATAGATATAATGACATCACAAGGACTTCCATTCTGCGTGGGGGACTGATAGTCTTCTATAAGACTAATTACCTTTGTACATAGAGATAATGACATCACAAGGACTTCCATTCTGTGTGGGGGACTGATAGTCTTCTATAAGACTTATTACCTTTGTACATAGATATAATGACATCACATGGACTTCCATTCTGCGTGGGGACTGATAGTCTTCTATAAGACTAATTACCTTTGTACATAGATATAATGACATCACAAGGACTTCCATTCTGCGTGGGGACTGATAGTCTTCTATAAGACTAATTACCTTTGTACATAGATATAATGACATCACAAGGACTTCTATTCTGCGTGGAGGACTGATAGTCTTCTATAAGACTAATTACCTTTGTACATAGATATAATGACATCACAAGGACTTCCATTCTGTGTGGGGGGACTGATAGTCTTCTATAAGACTAATAACCTTTGTACATAGATATAATGACATCACAAGGACTTCTATTCTGCGTGGAGGACTGATAGTCTTCTATAAGACTAATTACCTTTGTACATAGATATAATGACATCACAAGGACTTCCATTCTGTGTGGGGGGACTGATAGTCTTCTATAAGACTAATAACCTTTGTACATAGATATAATGACATCACAAGGACTTCCATTCTGCGTGGGGGACTGATAGTCTTCTATAAGACTAATTACCTTTGTACATAGATATAATAACATCACAGGGACTTCCATTCTGTGTGGGGACTGATAGTCTTCTATAAGACTTATTACCTTTGTACATAGATATAATGACATCACAAGGACTTCCATTCTGTATGGGGGAATGATAGTCTTCTATAAGACTGATTACCTTTGTACATAGATATAATGACATCACAAGGACTTCCATTCTGTGTGGGGACTAATAGTCTTCTATAAAACTAATTACCTTTGTACATAGATATAATGACATCACAAGGACTTCCATTCTGCGTGGGGGACTGATAGTCTTCTATAAGACTAATTACCTTTGTACATAGATATAATGACATCACAAGGACTTCCATTCTGTGTGGGGGACTGATAGTCTTCTATAAGACTAATTACCTTTATACATAGATATAATGACATCACAGGGACTTCCATTCTGCGTGGGGACTGATAGTCAACTATAAGACTAATTACCTTTGTACATAGATATAATGACATCACATGGACTTCCATTTTGTGTGGGGGACTGATAGTCTTCTATAAGACTAATTACCTTTGTACATAGATATAATGACATCATAGGGACTTCCATTCTGTGTGGGGGACTGATAGTCTTCTATAAGTCTAATTACCTTTGTACATAGATATAATGACATCACAAGGACTTCCATTTTGTGTGGGGGACTGATAGTCTTCTATAAGACTAATTACCTTTGTACACAGATATAATGACATCACAAGGTCTTCCATTCTGCGTGGGGGGACTGATAGTCTTCTATAAGACTAATTACCTTTGTACATAGATAAAATGACATCACAAGGACTTCCATTCTGTGTGGGGGACTGATAGTCTTCTATAAGACTAATTACCTTTGTACATAGATATAATGACATCACAAGGACTTCCATTCTGTGGGGGACTGATAGTCTTCTATAAGGCTAATTACCTTTGTACATAGATATAATGACATCCCAACGACTTCCATTCTGTGTGGGGGACTGATAGTCTTCTATAAGACTAATTACCTTTGTACATAGATATAATGACATCACAAGGACTTCCATTTTGTGTGGGGGACTGATAGTCTTCTATAAGACTAATTACCTTTGTACACAGATATAATGACATCACAAGGACTTCCATTCTGCGTGGGGACTGATAGTCTTCTATAAGACTAATTACCTTTGTACATAGATATAATGACATCACAAGGACTTCCATTCTGTGTGGGGGACTGATAGTCTTCTATAAGACTAATTACCTTTGTACATAGATATAATGACATCACAAGGACTTCCATTCGGCGTGGGGGACTGATAGTCTTCTATAAGACTAATTACCTTTGTACATAGATATAATGACATCACAAGGACTTCCATTCTGTGTGGGGAGTGATAGTCTTCTATAAGACTAATTACCTTTGTACATAGATATAATGACATCACAAGGACTTCTATTCTGCGTGGGGACTGATAGTCTTCTATAAGACTAATTACCTTTGTACATAGATATAATGACATCACAAGGACTTCCATTCTGTGTGGGGGACTGATAGTCTTCTATAAGACTAATTACCTTTATACATAGATATAATGACATCACAAGGACTTCCATTCTGTGTGGGGACTGATAGTCTTCTATAAGACTAATTACCTTTATACATAGATATAATGACATCACAAGGACTTCCATTCTGTGTGGGGACTGATAGTCTTCTATAAGACTAATTACCTTTGTACATAGATATAATGACATCACAAGGACTTCCATTCTGTGTGGGGGACTGATAGTCTTCTATAAGACTAATTACCTTTGTACATAGATATAATGACATCACAAGGACTTCCATTCTGCGTGGGGACTGATAGTCTTCTATAAGACTAATTACCTTTGTACATAGATATAATGACATCACAAGGACTTCCATTCTGTGTGGGGACTGATAGTCTTCTATAAGACTAATTACCTTTGTACATAGATATAATGACATCACACGGACTTCCATTCTGTGTGGGGACTGATAGTCTTCTATAAGACTAATTACCTTTGTACATAGATATAATGACATCACAAGGACTTCCATTCTGTGTGGGGACTGATAGTCTTCTATAAGACTAATTACCTTTGTACATAGATATAATGACATCACAAGGACTTCCATTCTGTGTGGGGACTGATAGTCTTCTATAAGACTAATTACCTTTGTACATAGATATAATGACATCACAAGGACTTCCATTCTGCGTGGGGGACTGATAGACTTCTATAAGACTAATTACCTTTGTACATAGATATAATGACATCACAAGGACTTCCATTCTGCGTGGGGGACTGATAGTCTTCTATAAGACTAATTACCTTTGTACATAGATATAATGACATCACAAGGACTTCCATTCTGCGTGGGGGACTGATAGTCTTCTATAAGACTAATTACCTTTGTACATAGAGATAATGACATCACAAGGACTTCCATTCTGTGTGTGGACTGATAGTCTTCTATAAGACTAATTACCTTTGTACATAGATATAATGACATCACAAGGACTTCCATTCTGTGTGGGGGACTGATAGTCTTCTATAAGACTAATTACCTTTGTACATAGAGATAATGACATCACAAGGACTTCCATTCTGTGTGGGGGACTGATAGTCTTCTATAAGACTTATTACCTTTGTACATAGATATAATGACATCACATGGACTTCCATTCTGCGTGGGGACTGATAGTCTTCTATAAGACTAATTACCTTTGTACATAGATATAATGACATCACAAGGACTTCCATTCTGTGTGGGGGACTGATAGTCTTCTATAAGACTAATTACCTTTGTACATAGATATAATGACATCACAAGGACTTCCATTTTGTGTGGGGGACTGATAGTCTTCTATAAGACTAATTACCTTTGTACATAGATATAATGACATCACAAGGACTTCCATTCTGCGTGGGGACTGATAGTCTTCTATAAGACTAATTACCTTTGTACATAGATATAATGACATCACAAGGACTTCCATTCTGCGTGGGGGACTGATAGTCTTCTATAAGACTAATTACCTTTGTACATAGATATAATGACATCACAAGGACTTCTATTCTGCGTGGAGGACTGATAGTCTTCTATAAGACTAATTACCTTTGTACATAGATATAATGACATCACATGGACTTCCATTCTGCGTGGGGGACTGATAGTCTTCTATAAGACTAATTACCTTTGTACATAGATATAATGACATCACAAGGACTTCCATTCTGTGGGGGACTGATAGTCTTCTATAAGACTAATTACCTTTGTACATAGATATAATGACATCACAAGGACTTCCATTCTGCGTGGGGGACTGATAGTCTTCTATAAGACTAATTACCTTTGTACATAGATATAATGACATCACAACGACTTCCATTCTGCATTGGGGAATGATAGTCTTCTATAAGACTAATTACCTTTGTAAATAGATATAATGACATCAAAAGGACTTCCATTCTGTGTGGGGGACTGATAGTCTTCTATAAGACTAATTACATTTGTACATAGATATAATGACATCACAAGGACTTCCATTTTATGTGGGGGACTGATAGTCTTCTATAAGACTAATTACCTTTGTACACAGATATAATGACATCACAAGGACTTCCATTCTGCGTGGGGACTGATAGTCTTCTATAAGACTAATTACCTTTGTACATAGATATAATGACATCACAAGGACTTCCATTCTGCTTGGGGGACTGATAGTCTTCTATAAGACTTAATACCTTTGTAGATAGATATAATGACATCACAAGGACTTCCATTCTGCGTGGGGACTGATAGTCTTCTATAAGACTAATTAGCTTTGTACATAGATATAATGACATTACAAGGACTTCCATTCTGTGTGGGGGACTGATAGTCTTCTATAAGACTAATTACCTTTGTACATAGATATAATGACATCACAAGGACTTCCATTCTGTGTGGGGACTGATAGTCTTCTATAAGACTAATTACCTTTGTACATAGATATAATGACATCACAAGGACTTCCATTCTGTGTGGGGACTGATAGTCTTCTATAAGACTAATTACCTTTGTACATAGATATAATGACATCACAAGGACTTCCATTCTGTGTGGGGACTGATAGTCTTCTATAAGACTAATTACCTTTGTACATAGATATAATGACATCACAAGGACTTCCATTCTGTGTGGGGGACTGATAGTCTTCTATAAGACTAATTACATTTGTACATAGATATAATGACATCACAAGGACTTCCATTTTGTGTGGGGGACTGATAGTCTTCTATAAGACTAATTACCTTTGTACATAGATATAATGACATCACAAGGACTTCCATTCTGCGTGGGGACTGATAGTCTTCTATAAGACTAATTACCTTTGTACATAGATATAATGACATCACAAGGACTTCCATTCTTCGTGGGGGACTGATAGTCTTCTATAAGACTAATTACCTTTGTACATAGATATAATGACATCACAAGGACTTCCATTCTGTGTGGGGGACTGATAGTCTTCTATAAGACTTTTTACTTTTATACATAGATATAATGACATCACAAGGACTTCCATTCTGTGTGGGGGACTGATAGTCTTCTATAAGACTAATTACCTTTATACATAGATATAATGACATCACAAGGACTTCCATTCTGTGTGGGGACTGATAGTCTTCTATAAGACTAATTACCTTTATACATAGATATAATGACATCACAAGGACTTCCATTCTGCGTGGGGACTGATAGTCTTCTATAAGACTAATTACCTTTGTACATAGATATAATGACATCACAAGGACTTCCATTCTGTGTGGGGACTGATAGTCTTCTATAAGACTAGTTACCTTTGTACATAGATATAATGACATCACAAGGACTTCCATTCTGTGTGGGGACTGATAGTCTTCTATGAGACTAATTACCTTTGTACATAGATATAATGACATCACAAGGACTTCCATTCTGCGTGGGGGACTGATAGTCTTCTATAAGACTAATTACCTTTGTACATAGATATAATGACATCACAAGGACTTCCATTCTGCGTGGGGGACTGATAGTCTTCTATAAGAATAATTACCTTTGTACATAGATATAATGACATCACAAGGACTTCCATTCTGTGTGGGGGACTGATTGTCTTCTATAAGACTAATTACCTTTGTACATAGAGATAATGACATCACCAGGACTTCTATTCTGCGTGGAGGACTGATAGTCTTCTATAAGACTAATTACCTTTGTACATAGATATAATGACATCACATGGACTTCCATTCTGCGTGGGGGACTGATAGTCTTCTCTAAGACTAATTACCTTTATACATAGATATAATGACATCACAAGGACTTCCATTCTGTGGGGGACTGATAGTCTTCTATAAGACTAATTACCTTTGTACATAGATATAATGACATCACAACGACTTCCATTCTGCATTGGGGAATGATAGTCTTCTATAAGACTAATTACCTTTGTAAATAGATATAATGACATCAAAAGGACTTCCATTCTGTGTGGGGGACTGATAGTCTTCTATAAGACTAATTACATTTGTACATAGATATAATGACATCACAAGGACTTCCATTTTGTGTGGGGGACTGATAGTCTTCTATAAGACTAATTACCTTTGTACATAGATATAATGACATCACAAGGACTTCCATTCTGCGTGGGGACTGATAGTCTTCTATAAGACTAATTACCTTTGTACATAGATATAATGACATCACAAGGACTTCCATTCTGCGTGGGGGACTGATAGTCTTCTATAAGACTAATTACCTTTGTACATAGATATAATGACATCACAAGGACTTCCATTCTGCGTGGGGGACTGATAGTCTTCTATAAGACTAATTACCTTTGTAAATAGATATAATGACATCAAAAGGACTTCCATTCTGTGTGGGGGACTGATAGTCTTCTATAAGACTAATTACATTTGTACATAGATATAATGACATCACAAGGACTTCCATTTTGTGTGGGGGACTGATAGTCTTCTATAAGACTAATTACCTTTGTACATAGATATAATGACATCACAAGGACTTCCATTCTGCGTGGGGACTGATAGTCTTCTATAAGACTAATTACCTTTGTACATAGATATAATGACATCACAAGGACTTCCATTCTGCGTGGGGGACTGATAGTCTTCTATAAGACTAATTACCTTTGTACATAGATATAATGACATCACAAGGACTTCCATTCTGTGTGGGGGACTGATAGTCTTCTATAAGACTAATTACCTTTGTACATAGATATAATGACATCACAAGGACTTCTATTCTGCGTGGGGGACTGATAGTCTTCTATAAGACTAATTACCTTTGTACATAGATATAATGACATCACAAGGACTTCCATTCTGTGTGGGGGACTGATAGTCTTCTATAAGACTAATTACCTTTATACATAAATATAATGACATCACAAGGACTTCCATTCTGTGTGGGGACTGATAGTCTTCTATAAGACTAATTACCTTTATACATAGATATAATGACATCACAAGGACTTCCATTCTGCGTGGGGGACTGATAGTCTTCTATAAGACTAATTACCTTTGTACATAGATATAATGACATCACAAGGACTTCCATTCTGTGTGGGGACTGATAGTCTTCTATAAGACTAGTTACCTTTGTACATAGATATAATGACATCACAAGGACTTCCATTCTGTGTGGGGACTGATAGTCTTCTATAAGACTTATTACCTTTGTACATAGATATAATGACATCACAAGGACTTCCATTCTGCGTGGGGGACTGATAGTCTTCTATAAGACTAATTACCTTTATACATAGATATAATGACATCACAAGGACTTCCATTCTGCGTGGGGGACTGATAGTCTTCTATAAGACTAATTACCTTTGTACATAGATATAATGACATCACAAGGACTTCCATTCTGCGTGGGGGACTGATAGTCTTCTATAAGACTAATTACCTTTGTACATAGATATAATGACATCACAAGGACTTCCATTCTGTGTGGGGGACTTATAGTCTTCTATAAGACTAATTACCTTTGTACATAGATATAATGACATCACATGGACTTCCATTCTGTGTGGGGACAGATAGTCTTCTATAAGACTAATTACCTTTGTACATAGATATAATGACATCACAAGGACTTCCATTCTGCGTGGGGGACTGATAGTCTTCTATAAGACTAATTACCTTTCTACATAGATATAATGACATCACAAGGACTTCCATTCTGTGTGGGGGACTGATAGTCTTCTATAAGACTAATTACCTTTCTACATAGATATAATGACATCACATGGACTTCCATTCTGTGTGGGGACTGATAGTCTTCTATAAGACTAATTACCTTTGTACATAGAGATAATGACATCACAAGGACTTCCATTCTGTGTGGGGACTGATAGTCTTCTTTAAGACTAATTACCTTTGTACATAGATATAATGACATCACAAGGACTTCCATTCTGTGTGGGGACTGATAGTCTTCTATAAGACTTATTACCTTTGTACATAGATATAATGACATCACAAGGACTTCCATTCTGTGTGGGGGACTGATAGTCTTCTATAGGACTAATTACCTTTGTACATAGATATAATGACATCACAAGGACTTCCATTCTGTGTGAGGACTGATAGTCTTCTATAAGACTAATTACCTTTGTACATAGAGATAATGACATCACAAGGACTTCCATTCTGTGTGGGGACTGATAGTCTTCTATAAGACTAATTACCTTTGTACATAGATATAATGACATCACAAGGACTTCCATTCTGTGTGGGGACTGATAGTCTTCTATAAGACTTATTACCTTTGTACATAGATATAATGACATCACCAGGACTTCTATTCTGCGTGGGGGACTGATAGTCTTCTATAGGACTAATTACCTTTGTACATAGATATAATGACATCACAAGGACTTCCATTCTGTGTGAGGACTGATAGTCTTCTATAAGACTAATTACCTTTGTACATAGATATAATGACATCACAAGGACTTCCATTCTGTGTGGGGACTGATAGTCTTCTATAAGACTTATTACCTTTGTACATAGATATAATGACATCACAAGGACTTCCATTCTGCGTGGGGGACTGATAGTCTTCTATAAGACTTATTACCTTTTTATATAGATATAATGACATCTCATGGACTTCCATTCTGCGTGTGGGACTGATAGTCTTCTATAAGACTAATTACCTTTGTACATAGATATAATGACATCACAAGGACTTCCATTCTGTGTGGGGGACTGATAGTCTTCTATAAGACTTATTACCTTTGTACATAGATATAATGACATCACAAGGGCTTCCATTCGCCGTGGGGACTGATAGTCTTCTATAAGACTAATTACCTTTGTACATAGATATAATGACATCACAAGGACTTCCATTCTGTGTGGGGGACTGATAGTCTTCTATAAGACTAATTACCTTTGTACATAGATATAATGACATCACAAGGACTTCCATTCTGTGTGGGGGACTGATAGTCTTCTATAAGACTAATTACCTTTGTACATAGATATAATGACATCACAAGGACTTCAATTCTGTGTGGGGGACTGATAGTCTTCTATAAGACTAATTACCTTTGTACATAGATATAATGACATCACAAGGACTTCCATTCTGTGTGGGGGACTGATAGTCTTCTATAAGACTAATTACCTTTGTACATAGATATAATGACATCACAAGGACTTCCATTCTGTGTGAGGACTGATAGTCTTCTATAAGACTAATTACCTTTGTACATAGATATAATGACATCACAAGGGCTTCCATTCGCCGTGGGGACTGATAGTCTTCTATAAGACTAATTACCTTTGTACATAGATATAATGACATCACAAGGACTTCCATTCTGCGTGGGGGACTGATAATCTTCTATAAGACTAATTACCTTTGTACATAGATATAATGACATCACAAGGACTTAAATTCTGCGTGGGGGACTGATAGTCTTCTATAAGACTAATTACCTTTGTACATAGATATAATGACATCACAAGGACTTCCATTCTGTGTGGGGGACTGATAGTCTTCTATAAGACTAATTACCTTTGTACATAGATATAATGACATCACAAGGACTTCCATTCTGTGTGGGGGACTGATAGTCTTCTATAAGACTAATTACCTTTGTACATAGATATAATGACATCACAAGGACTTCAATTCTGTGTGGGGGACTGATAGTCTTCTATAAGACTAATTACCTTTGTACATAGATATAATGACATCACAAGGACTTCCATTCTGCGTGGGGGACTGATAGTCTTCTATAAGACTAATTACCTTTGTACATAGATATAATGACATCACAAGGACTTCCATTCTGCGTGGGGGACTGATAGTCTTCTATAAGACTAATTACCTTTGTACATAGATATAATGACATCACAAGGACTTCCATTCTGCGTGGGGGACTGATAGTCTTCTGTAAGACTAATTACCTTTGTACATAGATATAATGACATCACAAGGACTTCCATTCTGCGTGGGGGACTGATAGTCTTCTGTAAGACTAATTACCTTTGTACATAGATATAATGACATCACAAGGACTTCCATTCTGCGTGGGGGACTGATAGTCTTCTATAAGACTTATTACCTTTGTTGATAGGTATGGATAGAGATAGTTGACTTGCTTTCTGTACCTTAATGAGTACAGCTACACCTCTCTGACAAGGCCCTAGAGATGCCCTAGAGATGCCAAGATGTAGGTCTGGATTTGTCTTATTCTCCTGCTATTTGCCTGGTATTTCGGAGCTGGATCACTGTATTAAGTGAGACCAGACTGATATACTAGAGGATATATTTCCTTTTGAAGGGCAACAGTGAGTTACCAGGCCTATAGAACTAATCTTAGATGTTGTTTGATCCTGCTTTTCGTAAAATATGCGCTCACCAACCTCCCATTCACCTCCAGACATAGAACCTCGCACACAACCACTCTAATCTCATCTAGTATGTCCTCCCATCCACCTTGTCCACACACACCCACGTGCCCTGTCCTCACACACCCTCCTATGAATTGTGCCACCTCTTTTTCTCACAGCTGTTACACCCACTAATGTACCCTGTACTCTCAATGGCAATTTCTTGCCAAGCCCTTATTTCTCCCTTTTAATTCCTGAGCTGTAGTTCAGATTTCTTTTTTTAAATACTTGCATTTCTCTTGTCATATGTCTCGTTTCTCATTTTAGAGCAGAATCTGGATCAAGTTCTTCACAGATCACAAGTCTTGGAGAATCTGACTTCCAAATATTGGCCACACAGAGGATGCCGATGGCTGAGAAGATCTTGGCTGAACTATATTTAGCCAGAATGGGCAGGTAACGAGAGAGGTAAGACAGGAGTAAACAGCCATGAAACTTGTTTTTAAGCCTTCTTTACCTACTAATTTTCCCTCTTCTACTTTTGGGCTGTTAATATTCTGATTATCTTTCTACTATTTGTGCTTCTGGATAAGATGCGAAACATATGAAGAGCCCCTCAAGTCAACTCTGAGCATAAGTTTTTGTCTCTTTGGGATGGCCAGAATCCCCCAGTTTCTCCTGCTAGTTGTGTTTGTTCTCTAACTTGAAAAATTACAGGAGATGTGGTGAACATCTCTGG
Source organism: Discoglossus pictus (assembly GCA_027410445.1). Taxonomy (NCBI): domain Eukaryota; kingdom Metazoa; phylum Chordata; class Amphibia; order Anura; family Alytidae; genus Discoglossus; species Discoglossus pictus. The sequence continues at coordinate 21,382 of JAPZIH010001080.1, forward strand.
GATGAACATCTCTGGGATGATTTACTGTTTAGTACAAAGTATATTTTTTATGTTCAGTAAGATTACTTTCTGTTGGGATTAAAGTGCCCCTTTGAAGTGGCTTCATCAGGGGTCAGTGATAGGTTGTGCACCAGGACTTAAATACCCATCTTTCCAGTGTGTGACATCTTTTCACATCAACCAACTTACGCATGCCGTTCAGTTGGTTGTGTGGTTTCCAGTGTGACCATTGGGGTTTATGAATTGATTGAACTCCTATCAATCAACCAATGGTTGTGTTACCACCATGGTAAACCATCATGCTCTCGTTAACTTGTGATTGGGATGGAATATGGCCACACTTCATTCTCTTTGATCAATTAGTTTACAAAACTGCTCTTTTCACCATTATCTCAATTAAACCTCTTCCCATTCAGAAGCTATATTTAAATTGTTGATATACGGTATCTCACAAAAGTAAGTACACCCCTCACATTTTTGTACATATTTTATTATATATTTTCATGTGACAACACTGAAGAAATGACCCTCTGCTTCAATGTAAAGTAGTAAGTGTACAGCCAGTATAACAGGGTAAATTTGTCGCCTCAAAATTACTCAACACACAGCCATTAATGTCTAAACCATTGGCAACTAAAGTGATTACACCCCTAAGTGGAAATGTCTGAATTGGGCCCAAAGTGTCAATATTTTGTGTGGCCACCATTATTTTCCAGCACTGCCTTAACCCTCATGGGCATGGAGTTCCCTAGTGATGACATCACAGAGCTGGTGGATGTTAGAGACCTTGCACTCCCTCACCTTCCGTTTGAGGATGCCCCACAGATGCTCAATAGGGTAAGTATTAGGTCTGGAGACATGCTTTGCCAGTCCATCACCTTTACCTTCATCTTCTTTACCATGGCAGTGGTGGTCTCGGAGGTGTGTTTGGAATCGTTATCATGTTGTAATACTGCCCTGCGGCACGAAGGGAGGGGATCATGCCCTGCTTAAGTATGTCACAGTACATGTTGGCATTCTTGGTTCCCTCAATGAACTGTAGCTCCCCAGTGCCGGCAGCACTTATGCAGGCCCAGACCATGACACTCCCACCACCATTTTTGATTGTAAGGAATACACACTTTGTACACAGTGTGCGGCGCAGTGTGCGGCGTATGGTCTGAGCACTGACAGGCTGACCCCCCACCCCTCCAACCTCTGCAACAATGCTGGCAGCACTCATACGTCTATTTCCCAAAGACAACCTCTGAATATGATGCTGAGCACGTGCACTCAACTTCTTTGGTCGACCATGACAAGGCCTGTTCTGAGTGGAATCTGTCCTGTGAAAGTGCTGTATGGTCTTGCCCACCGTGCTGCAGCTCAGTTTCAGGGTCTTGGCAATCTTATTATAGCCTAGGCCATCGTTCTGGCAACAATTCTTATTTTCAGATCCTCAGAGAGTTCTTTGCCATGAGGTACCATGCTGAACTTCCAGTGACCATTAACAGAGAGTGTGAGAGTGATAACACCAAATTTAACACACCTGCTCCCCATTCACATCTGAGATCTTGTAACACTAACAAGTCACATGACACGGGGAGGGAAAATGGCTAATCGGGCCCAATTTGGACATTTCCACTTAGGGGTGTACTCACTTTTGTTGCCAATGGTTTAGACATTAATGGCTGTGTGTTCAGTTATTTTGAGGGGACAGCAAATTTACCCTGTAACACAGGCTGTACACTTACTGCTTCACATTGTAGCAGAGGGTCATGTCTTCAGTGCTGTAACATGAAAATATATAATACAATATGTACAAAAATGTGAGGGGTGTACTTACTTTTGTGAGATACTGTATACTTTTAAGTTCAAATTCTTCTAATTTTACAGGTCACATAAAATTACTAAAACACTTAAAAAGTTTTAATCCAATGTTATAGCCAGATTCCCTTTATCAGAAACTCAGAATGTCCCCAATCAGATCCATTCCAGCATATAATCAATAACAGAAAATCTGTGGGGCCATTTATAGAAAAACAATTTGTATTCCCTTTATGAACTTAGGGCCCTATTAAATTCTCCCTCGTAGTTCTCTCGGTGCTCGCAAAAGGCAGTTTTCCTGCTGTTTGCGAGAACCGAATCTCTCGCAGCCTGCTTTACGATATGACTGCGAGAAAATGGCCGAGAATAGGCTCCGAGAGAGCTACGTAGCCTTAAATCTATGCACGAGTCTCGCATATCGTAAGAATCCCTACGTGGACAAAAAGTCCACGCAAGGGATCCGAAAGCCTCTACGTGCTGCCTCGGAACAGCCCGAGACAGCAGCGTGAGGCTCCCCCCTGCACCCTATACACATCCCCATGCTGCAGGGGTCTCTATCAGGACCCCTGCAGCACCCCCACATTAACCCCTTGCAGCGGGGGTCCCCGATCTGCATAGATCAGGCCCCCCGCTGCATTTAAAACTTTTAAATTCCCCGCCGCGGCTCCTTAAAGGGACCGCGGCACACTATTAGCCAATCCCGGCCGCGGCACTTAAAATTAACCCCCCTCTATGCTGGGGGTCCCCATCGGGACCCCCGAAGTGTCCCCATATAAACCCCCTGCAGCGGGGGGCCCCGATCGGCACCGATCGTGACCCTGCTGCAATTCAATTTTAAATTTCCCGCCTCGCGGGTCCTCAAAGGACCGTAAAGGTCCTGAAAGGACTCGCACTAAAAATAATAACCCCAGGCAACTATAATTACCCCATTAACTCATGATGGTCAATCCAGACCACCATAAGGCCTAAATTAACCCATTAACTCATGGTGGTCAATACAGACCACCATAAGGCCTAAATTAACCCATTAACTCATGGTGGTCAATCCAGACCACCATAAGGCCTAAATTAACCCATTAACTCATGGTGGTCAATCCAGACCACCATAAGGCCTAAATTAACCCATTAACTCATGGTGGTCAATCCAGACCACCATAAGGCCTAAATTAACCCGTTAACTCATGGTGGTCAATCCAGACCACCATAAGGCCTAAATTAACCCATTAACTCATGGTGGTCAATACAGACCACCATAAGGCCTAAATTAACCCATTAACTCATGGTGGTCAATCCAGACCACCATAAGGCCTAAATTAACCCATTAACTCATGGTGGTCAATCCAGACCACCATAAGGCCTAAATTAACCCATTAACTCATGGTGGTCAATCCAGACCACCATAAGGCCTAAATTAACCCATTAACTCATGGTGGTCAATCCAGACCACCATAAGGCCTAAATTAACCCATTAACTCATGGTGGTCAATCCAGACCACCATAAGGCCTAAATTAACCCATTAACTCATGGTGGTCAATCCAGACCACCATAAGGCCTAAATTAACCCATTAACTCATGGTGGTCAATCCAGACCACCATAAGGCCTAAATTAACCCATTAACTCATGGTGGTCAATCCAGACCACCATAAGACCTAAATTAACCCATTAACTCATGATGGTCAATACAGACCAGCATAAGGCCTAAATTAACCCATTAACTCATGATGGTCAATACAGACCAGCATAAGGCTCTATTTAACCCCATCAGTCCCATAAGGGTATATTATTACCATTATGGGCCTGTTACAACCCAACATTAACCACATAAGTGCCATGATGGTCCTCAAGGACCATCATGACACTAACTACAAACACTACACTATAACCCCCAATAAACCATTTAATCTAAACTAACCCCCCTCTACACTAATCTATTAACACTTACACTACCTACCTACACTACCTACCCCCTAATAAACCTCCCCAACACTCTAATTACAAAAAACAAAAAACCTACAGTACAAAAAACAAAAAAACCTACAGTACAGAAAACAAAAAAAAATTACACACCTGAAAAGGAAAGACAGATAAACACAATACAATAATACATATAATACATTACATACATTACATACAATACATGACATTACATATAATATATTAAATATAATATATTAAATATAATATATTACATATAATACATTACATACATTACATACAATACATGACATTACATATAATATATTAAATATAATATATTAAATATAATATATTACATATAATACATTACATACATTACATACAATACATGACATTACATATAATATATTAAATATAATATATTAAATATAATATATTACATATAATATATTACATATAGTCCTAATCAAATACCCCCTATCTATCTAACATACAATCTATTTAATTTAAAATAAATCCTAACTATATCAAATACATCCCCCTATCTATCTAATATACAAAAAATCCTAACTACATACACAGACCCTTATTCTAAAATAAAATAAAATAATTACAGTCCTAACTACATACACAGACCCTAATTCTAAGCTAAAATCAATAAATTAAGACCACTTACCTTTAAGATGTTGCTTCAGATCACTAACCTATGGGTCAAACAAAAAAAAAAATGAGTACAAAACATTAACATCAAATAAATAAACATTATATACATTCTACATATTCAACTCACCTTTACAGCATGTCCAGTCACTGTTAAGCTCTTCCGGCGCGGCCCTGTTAAAAAAAAAAAACACAATACATGAATACATGAATACAATATATAAACAATAAATAAAATACACAAATAAACATCTAAATATACATTTAACTTACCTCCCCGCGATGTCCCCGGCCTTCTCTCCTTCAGCCCCGGCTGGGCCGCGGAACCATCCGCGCTCTAAAAAAAAATAAAAAAAAAACTAACGGAGGTCTGCACTGGCAGACCTCCCCGACGCTACTGAACCTCCCGGAGTCGTTTCCGGGAGGAAATTGGCATTGGCGGCTTGTGATTGGCTGAAAAAGCTGTCTATCAATTTCAGCCAATCAAAAGTCGTCAATGTGTGAGCCAATCAGGATGGGATACACCCCAATATCCCACCCTGATTGGCTAAAACACTTGTCTATCTTTATGGGAACCAATCACAACGCTCAGATGCCTTCAGCCAATCACTATGGGATACACCCCCACGGAGTGATTGGTAGAAGACATCTGCGCATCCTGATTGGCTCCTACATTGACGACTTTTGATTGGCTGACAGCTTTTTCAGCCAATCACAAGCCGCCAATGCCAATTTCCTCCCGGAAACGACTCCGGGAGGTTCAGTAGCGTCGGGGAGGTCTGCCAGTGCAGACCTCCGTTAGTTTTTTTTTTATTTTTTTTTAGAGCGCGGATGGTTCCGCGGCCCAGCCGGGGCTGAAGGAGAGAAGGCCGGGGACATCGCGGGGAGGTAAGTTAAATGTATATTTAGATGTTTATTTGTGTATTTTATTTATTGTTTATATATTGTATTCATGTATTCATGTATTGTGTTTTTTTTTTTTAACAGGGCCGCGCCGGAAGAGCTTAACAGTGACTGGACATGCTGTAAAGGTGAGTTGAATATGTAGAATGTATATAATGTTTATTTATTTGATGTTAATGTTTTGTACTAATTTTTTTTTTTGTTTGACCCATAGGTTAGTGATCTGAAGCAACATCTTAAAGGTAAGTGGTCTTAATTTATTGATTTTAGCTTAGAATTAGGGTCTGTGTATGTAGTTAGGACTGTAATTATTTTATTTTATTTTAGAATAAGGGTCTGTGTATGTAGTTAGGACTGTAATTATTTTATTTTATTTTAGAATTAGGGTCTGTGTATGTATTTAGGATTTTTTGTATATTAGATAGATAGGGGGATGTATTTGATATAGTTAGGATTTATTTTAAATTAAATAGATTGTATGTTAGATAGATAGGGGGTATTTGATTAGGACTATATGTAATATATTATATGTAATATATTATATTTAATATATTATATTTAATATATTATATGTAATGTCATGTATTGTATGTAATGTATGTAATGTATTATATGTAATATATTATATTTAATATATTATATTTAATATATTATATGTAATGTCATGTATTGTATGTAATGTATGTAATGTATTATATGTAATATATTATATTTAATATATTATATTTAATATATTATATGTAATGTCATGTATTGTATGTAATGTATGTAATGTATTATATGTAATATATTATATTTAATATATTATATTTAATATATTATATGTAATGTCATGTATTGTATGTAATGTATGTAATGTATTATATGTAATATATTATATTTAATATATTATATTTAATATATTATATGTAATGTCATGTATTGTATGTAATGTATGTAATGTATTATATGTATTATTGTATTGTGTTTATCTGTCTTTCCTTTTCAGGTGTGTAATTTTTTTTTGTTTTCTGTACTGTAGGTTTTTTTGTTTTTTGTACTGTAGGTTTTTTGTTTTTTGTAATTAGAGTGTTGGGGAGGTTTATTAGGGGGTAGGTAGTGTAGGTAGGTAGTGTAAGTGTTAATAGATTAGTGTAGAGGGGGGTTAGTTTAGATTAAATGGTTTATTGGGGGTTATAGTGTAGTGTTTGTAGTTAGTGTCATGATGGTCCTTGAGGACCATCATGGCACTTATGTGGTTAATGTTGGGTTGTAACAGGCCCATAATGGTAATAATATACCCTTATGGGACTGATGGGGTTAAATAGAGCCTTATGGTGGTCTGTATTGACCATCATGAGTTAATGGGTTAAATAGAGCCTTATGCTGGTCTGTATTGACCATCATGAGTTAATGGGTTAATTTAGGTCTTATGGTGGTCTGGATTGACCACCATGAGTTAATGGGTTAATTTAGGCCTTATGGTGGTCTGGATTGACCACCATGAGTTAATGGGTTAATTTAGGCCTTATGGTGGTCTGGATTGACCATCATGAGTTAATGGGTTAAATAGAGCCTTATGCTGGTCTGTATTGACCATCATGAGTTAATGGGTTAATTTAGGTCTTATGGTGGTCTGGATTGACCACCATGAGTTAATGGGTTAATTTAGGCCTTATGGTGGTCTGGATCGACCACCATGAGTTAATGGGTTAATTTAGGCCTTATGGTGGTCTGGATTGACCATCATGAGTTAATGGGTTAAATAGAGCCTTATGCTGGTCTGTATTGACCATCATGAGTTAATGGGTTAATTTAGGTCTTATGGTGGTCTGGATTGACCACCATGAGTTAATGGGTTAATTTAGGCCTTATGGTGGTCTGGATTGACCACCATGAGTTAATGGGTTAATTTAGGCCTTATGGTGGTCTGGATTGACCATCATGAGTTAATGGGTTAATTTAGGTCTTATGGTGGTCTGGATTGACCACCATGAGTTAATGGGTTAATTTAGGCCTTATGGTGGTCTGGATTGACCACCATGAGTTAATGGGTTAATTTAGGCCTTATGGTGGTCTGTATTGACCACCATGAGTTAATGGGTTAATTTAGGCCTTATGGTGGTCTGGATTGACCATCATGAGTTAATGGGGTAATTATAGTTGCCTGGGGTTATTATTTTTAGTGCGAGTCCTTTCAGGACCTTTACGGTCCTTTGAGGACCCGCGAGGCGGGAAATTTAAAATTGAATTGCAGCAGGGTCACGATCGGTGCCGATCGGGGCCCCCCGCTGCAGGGGGTTTATATGGGGACACTTCGGGGGTCCCGATGGGGACCCCCAGCATAGAGGGGGGTTAATTTTAAGTGCCGCGGCCGGGGATTGGCTAATAGTGTGCCGCGGTCCCTTTAAGGAGCCGCGGCGGGGAATTTAAAAGTTTTAAATGCAGCGGGGGGCCTGATCTATGCAGATCGGGGACCCCCCCTGCAATGGGTTTATGTGGGGACACTTCGGGGGTCCCGATGGGGACCCCCAGCATAGAGGGGGGTTAATTTTAAGTGCCGCGGCCGGGATTGGCTAATAGTGTGCCGCGGCCCCTTTAAGGAGCCGCGGCGGGGAATTTAAAAGTTTTAAATGCAGCGGGGGCCTGATCAGTGCCGATCGGGGACCCCCGCTGCAAGGGGTTAATGTGTGGGGGCTGCGGGGGTTCCTATGGACCCCTGCAGCAAGGTGTTCATGTGAGGACACTTCGGGGGTCCCGACAGGGACCCCCGCATTGAGGGGGGGTTCATTTTAGGTGCCTGGGGGGGGTTTGGAGTACCCCCCACGGCAATGCTTATGTGGGGGACTGCCGCGGAGGTCCCTTTTAGGACCCCCGCAGCACTTGATGAGGAGTGGGAGCCTGCGATATCATCTCGCAGGCTGTCACTCCTCATGTACATTTACGCAGTGTAGATACGTACGGGCCTGCTGCGTAGCTCATACGTTGCTCGCAGCAGGGCTAATTTAATAGCATTGTAAGTTAGAGAAACTTTGCAGTACGTAGGGCTTAAGTAGAAGCCTCTTATTTACGAGGCTGGAATTTAATGAGGCCCTTAGTTCACATGTCTTACAACTGGTATGTCTTGTCTGTTGTTTGCAGATTATTTTATCACCATTAGGTGCAAAACCACCAAGATGCTGAATATGTCATACCAGGAAGTGTAGGAAAACATGTCAGCAGCAATACTACCCCAGTGGCTAGAAGCAGAGTTTCAGGCAGAGCCCGTTGCAATAATTCCAATGTTTAGAAATATTATTCCCTCACAATAAAGTACACACGTTGATTATGCCTGTTTAAACTGAGCATATACAACATCCTTTATTGAACCACAATGTAGTATACTTATAGCAGAGACAATCACAAGAGATTTACTTATTGTCCCACCTGGTGTAATTACTGTAATGTCATGATTATTAATTACCAGCCAGAGAGTTAATCCGATGTTTTACTGCCTATTGAACTTAATAGTGGGTGCTATTGACTCCCCTCTAATGGAAAGAGTCTACAGTGTGGTGAGGAAATTACCTTGGCTTCTCTCTATACTCTGCAGGGGGTACTTAGCAATCAAAAAGGGACAGAGCCAAGACGTCTGAGGTATTGCTCTGTTTTAACAATTGGGGAAATATAGCCGACTAATGTCTCCCCTGTTCACTCTGTCAGGGAGTCAAATGAGCAGGGGCAGAATATTGTAAATCTATTATCCTTTCAGACCTCGTATCTACCTAACTCCTCATTCTTGTACCCCCACCCCCCCAGGCCTCACCTCTTTCCTCTGCTGGTAAATTCAGTTCACCCTATAACTCTGATGCTATTCCCTATTCAGGCTATAAGCTTTATTATATTCCTTGGCGGAAACCTGTCATTTTGATACTAAACATAATATGGGGATTCTCATACTTAACATTGCATAAATAGGTTGTTTACGTTACAATCACACCACAGGCAATATTAACTAGTCCATGTTAATCCATCACCACCTCCCCGCCCCACCCCCCACACACACACAATAGTCCAACAGTCCCCAATGACAAAGATCTTGAAATTAATTTCTGTAAACATTTCTGTTGCTGAGGAGATTTAGATTCAATTTGAATTAAAGATTTTGTATGTTTTACTGGATGGTGAGAAGTCTAGAAATAGCTTAGAGGACTGTACATAAGAAATGGCATATTATTATCCATTTACCCATGTAGCAGATATCTTTTTGCTGTTCTCTAGGTTTTCAATATAGAGCGTTTCTCTTGAAATTTCATTATGATGGGCCATAGGTGTAAAGTACAATAACCTCCTTTTTTGGACCCAATTTGTGGGCTCTTTCAATTTGTATTTTGAGAGAGTGTGGTAAATTCAGAAAGTGTGAGAGTTCTATGGACACAAACTGCATTATCTGTTCTGGTTTGATATTTTCAGAACCTGTATTTTCTGGACCTCCAGACTAGATTGTCGCTGCTCAAGTGTAGCTATTCTGGCATTTTACAATGATATTTCCTCTGTTAAGTCCTCTCTAAATTTATTAATATTTTTTTTCTTTTCATTATCTCTTTTATTGCTTCTAGTAATGATTTTTACAAATGGGTTGTTTAGCTCAGGTGTGAAGGGCACTTATAGGGTGACTTCTTTTTCTTCTTCCTCCTTTTGTTTGGGAGATGAACAAGGAATCAGGTGAAGGATGTAAATGCTCTATGAATCCCTATATAACTTCCTAAAAAGTGTACAATATGTTATATCTGTTCAATACTGCAATATTTAGTTGGTATATTAGTTTGTAATTATTTATAACTAGCAACTTGCCCGTCAAAAATGACGGCAATACAAACTGGCAATGCTGTTTGCCACACAATGCGAGGCCCTCTAACTTGCGTCTTCAGTGCTCATTGCGAGCCTCCCCTGCGTCATTGCAGGCCTTGGCCAACCTGCCACTTTCATGCTTTGCACTGAGCACCTTCTGTGCCCACGTCCTCATCTACAATAAGTGGCGTTAGAAGAATGGGGATTCTTGGTATTATACACCGTTTATATCCAATAGATGGCGTTGTAATTTATCCTTACATCCAACAGATGGTGCTGTAAGAATGCAACTTATAGTTCCACATCCAAATGATGGCGCTCTAATAAGTTATTGTTATGACTCCTAAGCGCCAATAGATGGAGATGTAAACGATTCAGTAATGTATTTTTACTATTATTATTTTGTTATTATTGTATTTTTTTATTAAATCCAATGTATCTAATGCATCCGGGGGTCTTTTTCCCACCACCTTATTAACATTAGAGAGAGTCATTGCAGGCTAGCTCAGTGCGGTGCTCATCGCAAGTAGTCGGAATTGCGAGTTTGCCTGTTCATCGCAGTGTAATTTAACATTGGACACATTTGCATATTTAACAACTATTATAGTTGATTACAGGCATTTACTTATTAACCAATGTGAAACTTAAATTATTTAATTGTTATCCATGTATTATGAGAACTGGTTAAATATCCAGTGTATTAAAAATAAATCAAAATAGGCATAGACTAACTTCTCAACTCAGGAAAAAGCCTTCCATGTTCTCATTTAATGTCATCTTTAATGTTTGGTTAGACATAAAAATATTGTTACCCAAATGTATTCTCAGTGTACAAGATCCACGGCTTTTATTGCCAGATAACCTTTCACTGAAAGTATTAGCTTTTACCTCCAAATCCCCTGGACTTGAACCCCATTGAGCATGTGTGGAACCATCTCAACCACCATGTTTGCTGTATGGATCCGCCACCACATACTCTTCAGCAGCTGTCAGATGCACTGCCGTCTGCTTGGCTCCAGATACCCTTGTCAACTTTCCAGCACCTTATTGACTCCCTACCATGCCAACTAGCTGTTGTCCGTGTTGCAGACGGGGGTTATTCTGGATATAATGTGACTACTTTTAACAGGGATACCTACCTACAAATAATGAGGACTGCCATGGGTACCAAAATAGCTCCACAATATGACAATCTATGGCCGATCTAGAAGATCCATTCTTATCTATATCCATTCACAAACCATACAGATACTACTGTGGAAAGCATGAAGTAAAATAAAAATGTGTTTTGTTACTTACAGAGTTTATTATTTATTTTCTCTACAGTGTTGCATACAATTAAAATAACAAATATAATAATAGATAGTTGAACTTTTACCAAAAGCCCCCAATATATATATTGTTACACACTGAAAGGGTTCAATAGCAGGATAACACAGACTTGACTTTCTTTTGAGGGATGGAAAACTAAATGAAGCAATAACTAAAAATGCAATATCAATTATGAATCAATTAAAAAATAGCTTTGAATTTAACTTTTTCCACATTATTTCACACTCTTTACCTGATCATTCTGAACACATGATTGTTTTAAGCATATTTAACAATAAACTAAAATTGAATACATTTGACACTTTTTATATTTTTTAAAATGTATATATATATATATATATATATATATATATACATATATATATATTAAAGACAGTTGCCTACACTCGGTGCCAAGAGGTCTGTTCAACCCATTATAAAGTATCAGTACCTGATATTAATTTCAACAAACAACTCATTTGGTATAGTATAAGGTGTAATTCTTAATGATAATGGGCTCATCAATCACTTTATCTTTTTTACAAATATCTATAATGATTTAACATGATATACATAATGGGTAGACAGCTTGACATTTATGGTCTTTTAAGACCGTAAAATCTCATATTTATTTTCTTTTATAGTCTTGGTTGATGTAATAAAACCCACATGGAAATTAATTAAAAAAAAAGGGCTATCAATGATAAAAAAAAATACATAAAAAGATTAAGAAAAACACCAATATAAACTATAAGTTTACATCTTCACCAGTCGATTATGAGTGGTCGGCATGATGGTGCAGAGCAAGGTCCATAAGTTCAGGGTCCTATAAAATCAAAAGGAAATTGCTAACCAGATAACAGTGATGCACAAAACCAGTGCAGCCTTCTAGTATGTCTTTATAGTACTGATAAGCTAATAGAACTTACTAAAATTGTAGCACTACTGAAAATTTCTACCAACGTGCTTTACAACTTGGATATCCATTGTGTTGCTCCACATAAGTAAGACTGAATATATTTTAATTAGCTTGCAAAATGCTTTTAATTAATTAATAACTTTTATAGACTCTTTGTAGAATTGCATGATGTGTGATGTAGATACATAACATCTGACCCATTTCCTGATTGCAAACATACAACTGGTCTTTATCCAGTGTGTTTCTCATGTAATTTCAGTGTCTGCCACACTTCCCATATTTAGAACAGACAATGGTATTTTTTATGTAAATTTTCTTATGTACATGCAATTTCAGACTTCACTGAAACACTTCCCACATTTAGAGCATGCAAATTATCGCTCTCATTTGTGAGTTTTCTTATGATCTTTTAGATGTGAGGCCTGACTGAAAGATTTCCCGCATTTGGAACAAACAAATGTTTTTTCTCTCAAGTGAATTCTCATATGTTCCTTGAGACTTGCACTCCGAGTGAAACATTTCCCACATTCAGAACATGCAAATGGTTTTTCTCCTGTGTGAGTTCTCATATGTTTACATAAATTTGAGGCATGACTGAATAATTTCCCACAATTAGAACATGCAAATGGTTTTTTCACCCGTATGAGTTCTCATATGTTGCTTAAGACTTATAGCCTGACTGAAACATTTCCCACATTCAGAACATTCAAATGGTTTTTCTCCAGTGTGAGTTCTCATATGGTTATTGAGATGTATGGCCTGACTGAAAAATTTTCCACACTCAGAACATGCAAATGGTTTTTCTCCTGTGTGAGTTTTCATATGTTGTTTGAGACTTATGGACCGACTAAAACATTTCCCACATTCAGAACATGCAAATGGTTTTTCTCCTGTGTGCGTTCTGATATGTTGATTTAGATTTGAGGAACAACTGAAAAATTTCCCACATTCAGTACAAGCAAATGGTTTTACTCCTGTGTGAGTAATTGGCTTTGCTTCCATATAACTATGTGATAAATTGAAATCTTCCAAATCACATTCTGGCGAACTAAGAGAAATGTGGTCCTCTTCAAAGGTATTCAGGATTATGGATCCATCTGTTGGGGGGGGAAAAAGAAAAGTAGAAAGTTAATTTAAAATCTGAGAGTTTGAACATACTTCCAAAAAAACATTCTGAATATATATATGTATTGCAGTATATAGTGATACCTTTTTTTATTAGACAAACATATTCAGAATTAGTATGACAAGCTTTCAAGTGCATCCACTCTGTCATGTCAGAAGCAATACTGACTTTAGGTTCCCATTGAAAGAAATAAATTTCAGGCTTCATAAATAATGTTCTGTGATAGGCACAGTATCTGACCCGGTGAGATCATTGAAGGAATTGGAAAACATAATACAAACATACATTAAATTGTCTAATTATAGTCTAAACATTGAAAAACCAGATGCCCTATTGTCTTAATATCTGTCAGACAGATCAACAAATTCTGAAGGCGAAATTTAAATTTAAATGGAAAACTACAGGCATTTCACATATGGGTATATTTTTAAGCGAAGAATTTAAGATCATAATAAAAAAAAAAACTATGGATCTCTATTGGATAAACTTAAGAACTTGCTAAGCTCTTGGAAAAATACATGTCTATCTTGGTCTGGTAGAATGGTATCTGTAAAAATGTTTTTGTTGCCAAAATTCAATTATTTAATTAGGAGCATTCCTATCCCCCTCCCTGGATTTATTATGAATCAATTTCAATCTATAATTGCCGAACATTTACATAATTATAAACGTATCAGAATTAAAAGGTTTATTATGGCTAGAAGATTTGGGAAAGGTGGTATTGCATATCCCATTTTTAAAAACCTATCATGGCGCTACAATGATAGTACATCTAGCACATGGATTTGCTTATTTTGACTCTAAACAATGGCTACAAATAGAGAATTGTTTTGTACAAAGAGGGGGAATGAGATCTTTATTACTATTGGAAAAAGGAAAGGAAAATATAATCTTAGAAGAGACAAATATACCAGTCTTGAGTAGTTTTGGGGAGAACAACAACTTTCGAGATAAATGTATTCCCTTCCCAAATCCACTGACCATTTAGAAGATATCTCCTTAATGTTTAATATTCCTAACTTAAAGATATGGGGAAAATGGGGGATTAGACTATTCAAAGAGTCAATTAGTTATGAGCTCTGCTTTCCTTTGCAGATATGAATATAAAATTTGGTTTACCGGCTACATTTTGGCTGGATTACCACTGCTTTCTCTTTTCTTTTATGGAGGTTTCTAATCCTGCACAATTTAATAGACCCTTAACACCTATATTACCTAAATTTTTAGGTAATATAAACAAACCACATCTAATTGCGAAATGATTTAACTTTTTGAAGGACAATTTAAAAGAAGAAAAAAAATCCATTTGACCTACAAAAGACATGGGAAGAAGAGAGTTGGCAAACAGTTTTTGTAAATACAGATAGATTTATAAAATATGCATTTTACAGAGAGACCTTTTTCGGGCTTACTAATAGATGGTACATGGTACCTACAAAATGAACCCAGATGTTTAAGAAGGGGGAATTGAGATATCCTGTACATTAATCCTGTGTATATATATATATCCTGTACATGTATCCTGTGTATGTATCTATCCTGTACATGTATCCTGTGTATGTATCTATCCTGTACATGTATCCTGTGTATATATCTACCCTGTACATGTATCCTGTGTATGTATCTATCCTGTACATGTATCCTGTGTATATATCTATCCTGTACATGTATCCTGTGTATATATCTATCCTGTACATGTATCCTGTGTATGTATCTATCCTGTACATGTATCCTGTGTATGTATCTATCCTGTACATGTATCCTGTGTATATATCTATCCTGTACATGTATCCTGTGTATATATCTATCCTGTACATGTATCCTGTGTATATATCTATCCTGTACATGTATCCTGTGTATATATCTATCCTGTACATGTATCCTGTGTATATATCTATCCTGTACATGTATCCTGTGTATGTATCTATCCTGTACATGTATCCTGTGTATATATCTATCCTGTACATGTATCCTGTGTATGTATCTATCCTGTACATGTATCCTGTGTATGTATCTATCCTGTACATGTATCCTGTGTATGTATCTATCCTGTACATGTATCCTGTGTATGTATCTATCCTGTACATGTATCCTGTGTATATATCTATCCTGTACATGTATCCTGTGTATGTATCTATCCTGTACATGTATCCTGTGTATGTATCTATCCTGTACATGTATCCTGTGTATGTATCTATCCTGTACATGTATCCTGTGTATGTATCTATCCTGTACATGTATCCTGTGTATGTATCTACCCTGTACATGTATCCTGTGTATGTATCTATCCTGTACATGTATCCTGTGTATGTATCTATCCTGTACATGTATCCTGTGTATGTATCTATCCTGTACATGTATCCTGTGTATGTATCTATCCTGTACATGTATCCTGTGTATATATCTATCCTGTACATGTATCCTGTGTATGTATCTATCCTGTACATGCATCCTGTGTATGTATCTATCCTGTACATGCATCCTGTGTATGTATCTATCCTGTACATGTATCCTGTGTATGTATCTATCCTGTACATGTATCCTGTGTATGTATCTATCCTGTACATGTATCCTGTGTATGTATCTATCCTGTACATGTATCCTGTGTATATATCTATCCTGTACATGTATCCTGTGTATGTATCTATCCTGTACATGTATCCTGTGTATGTATCTATCCTGTACATGTATCCTGTGTATGTATCTATCCTGTACATGTATCCTGTGTATGTATCTATCCTGTACATGTATCCTGTGTATATATCTATCCTGTACATGTATCCTGTGTATGTATCTATCCTGTACATGTATCCTGTGTATATATCTATCCTGTACATGTATCCTGTGTATGTATCTATCCTGTACATGTATCCTGTGTATGTATCTATCCTGTACATGTATCCTGTGTATGTATCTATCCTGTACATGTATCCTGTGTATATATCTATCCTGTACATGTATCCTGTGTATGTATATATATCCTGTACATGTAACCTGTGTATATATCTATCCTGTACATGTATCCTGTGTATATATCTATCCTGTACATGTAACCTGTGTATGTATCTATCCTGTACATGTAACCTGTGTATATATCTATCCTGTACATGTATCCTGTGTATGTATCTATCCTGTACATGTATAATGTGTATATATCTATCCTGTACATGTATCCTGTGTATATATATATCCTGTACATGTATCCTGTGTATATATCTATCCTGTACATGTATCCTGTGTATGTATCTATCCTGTACATGTATCCTGTGTATGTATCTATCCTGTACATGTATCATGTGTATATATCTATCCTGTACATGTATCCTGTGTATGTATCTATCCTGTACATGTATCCTGTGTATGTATCTATCCTGTACATGTATCCTGTGTATATATATATCCTGTACATGTATCCTGTGTATATATCTATCCTGTACATGTATCCTGTGTATATATCTATCCTGTACATGTATCCTGTGTATATATCTATCCTGTACATGTATCCTGTGTATATATCTATCCTGTACATGTATCCTGTGTATATATCTATCCTGTACATGTATCCTGTGTATGTATCTATCCTGTACATGTATCCTGTGTTTGTATCTATCCTGTACATGTATCCTGTGTATATATCTATCCTGTACATGTATCCTGTGTATGTATCTATCCTGTACATGTATCCTGTGTATATATATATCCTGTACATGTATCCTGTGTATGTATCTATCCTGTACATGTATCCTGTGAATGTATCTATCCTGTACATGTATCCTGTGTATATATCTATCCTGTACATGTATCCTGTGTATGTATCTATCCTGTACATGTATCCTGTGTATATATCTATCCTGTACATGTATCCTGTGTATATATCTATCCTGTACATGTATCCTGTGTATATATCTATCCTGTACATGTATCCTGTGTATGTATCTATCCTGTACATGTATCCTGTATATGTATCTATCCTGTACATGTATCTATCCTGTACATGTATCCTGTGTATGTATCTATCCTGTACATGTATCCTGTGTATATATCTATCCTGTACATGTATCCTGTGTATGTATCTATCCTGTACATGTATCCTGTGTATATATATATCCTGTACATGTATCCTGTGTATGTATATATATCCTGTACATGTATCCTGTGTATGTATCTATCCTGTACATGTATCCTGTGTATATATCTATCCTGTACATGTATCCTGTGTATATATCTATCCTGTACATGTATCCTGTGTATGTATCTATCCTGTACATGTATCCTGTGTATATATCTATCCTGTACATGTATCCTGTGTATGTATCTATCCTATACATGTATCCTGTGTATATATCTATCCTGTACATGTATCCTGTGTATGTATCTATCCTGTACATGTATCCTGTGTATATATCTATCCTGTACATGTATCCTGTGTATGTATCTATCCTGTACATGTATCCTGTGTATGTATATATCCTGTACATGTATCCTGTGTATGTATCTATCCTGTACATGTATCCTGTGTATGTATCTATCCTGTACATGTATCCTGTGTATATATCTATCCTGTACATGTATCCTGTGTATATATATATCCTGTACATGTATCCTGTGTATATATATATCCTGTACATGTATCCTGTGTATGTATCTATCCTGTACATGTATCCTGTGTATATATCTATCCTGTACATGTATCCTGTGTATGTATCTATCCTGTACATGTATCCTGTGTATATATATATCCTGTACATGTATCCTGTGTATGTATCTATCCTGTACATGTATCCTGTGTATGTATCTATCCTGTACATGTATCCTGTGTATATATATATCCTGTACATGTATCCTGTGTATGTATCTATCCTGTACATGTATCCTGTGTATATATCTATCCTGTACATGTATCCTGTGTATGTATCTATCCTGTACATGTATCCTGTGTATATATCTATCCTGTACATGTATCCTGTGTATGTATCTATCCTGTACATGTATCCTGTGTATGTATCTATCCTGTACATGTATCCTGTGTATGTATCTATCCTGTACATGTATCCTGTGAATGTATCTATCCTGTACATGTATCCTGTGTATATATCTATCCTGTACATGTATCCTGTGTATATATCTATCCTGTACATGTATCCTGTGTATATATCTATCCTGTACATGTATCCTGTGTATGTATCTATCCTGTACATGTATCCTGTGTATGTATCTATCCTGTACATGTATCTATCCTGTACATGTATCCTGTGTATGTATCTATCCTGTACATGTATCCTGTGTATGTATCTATCCTGTACATGTATCCTGTGTATATATCTATCCTGTACATGTATCCTGTGTATGTATCTATCCTGTACATGTATCCTGTGTATGTATCTATCCTGTACATGTATCCTGTGTATGTATCTATCCTGTACATGTATCCTGTGTATGTATCTATCCTATACATGTATCCTGTGTATATATCTATCCTGTACATGTATCCTGTGTATGTATATATATCCTGTACATGTATCCTGTGTATGTATCTATCCTGTACATGTATCCTGTGTATATATCTATCCTGTACATGTATCCTGTGTATATATCTATCCTGTACATGTATCCTGTGTATGTATCTATCCTGTACATGTATCCTGTGTATATATCTATCCTGTACATGTATCCTGTGTATGTATCTATCCTATACATGTATCCTGTGTATATATCTATCCTGTACATGTATCCTGTGTATGTATCTATCCTGTACATGTATCCTGTGTATATATCTATCCTGTACATGTATCCTGTGTATGTATCTATCCTGTACATGTATCCTGTGTATATATATATCCTGTACATGTATCCTGTGTATGTATCTATCCTGTACATGTATCCTGTGTATGTATCTATCCTGTACATGTATCCTGTGTATGTATCTATCCTGTACATGTATCCTGTGTATGTATCTATCCTGTACATGTATGTGCCTATGTATCATCTATCCTGTACATGTATCCTGTGTATGTATCTATCCTGTACATGTATCCTGTGAATGTATCTATCCTGTACATGTATCCTGTGTATATATCTATCCTGTACATGTATCCTGTGTATGTATCTATCCTGTACATGTATCCTGTGTATATATCTATCCTGTACATGTATCCTGTGTATATATCTATCCTGTACATGTATCCTGTGTATATATCTATCCTGTACATGTATCCTGTGTATGTATCTATCCTGTACATGTATCCTGTATATGTATCTATCCTGTACATGTATCTATCCTGTACATGTATCCTGTGTATGTATCTATCCTGTACATGTATCCTGTGTATATATCTATCCTGTACATGTATCCTGTGTATGTATCTATCCTGTACATGTATCCTGTGTATATATCTATCCTGTACATGTATCCTGTGTATATATATATCCTGTACATGTATCCTGTGTATGTATCTATCCTGTACATGTATCCTGTGTATGTATCTATCCTGTACATGTATCCTGTGTATATATCTATCCTGTACATGTATCCTGTGTATGTGTGTATCCTGTACATGTATCCTGTGTATGTATCTATCCTATACATGTATCCTGTGTATATATCTATCCTGTACATGTATCCTGTGTATGTATCTATCCTGTACATGTATCCTGTGTATATATCTATCCTGTACATGTATCCTGTGTATGTATCTATCCTGTACATGTATCCTGTGTATATATATATCCTGTACATGTATCCTGTGTATGTATCTATCCTGTACATGTATCCTGTGTATGTATCTATCCTGTACATGTATCCTGTGTATGTATCTATCCTGTACATGTATCCTGTGTATATATCTATCCTGTACATGTATCCTGTGTATGTATCTATCCTGTACATGTATCCTGTGTATGTATCTATCCTGTACATGTATCCTGTGTATGTATCTATCCTGTACATGTATCCTGTGTATATATCTATCCTGTACATGTATCCTGTGTATATATCTATCCTGTACATGTATCCTGTGTATGTATCTATCCTGTACATGTATCCTGTGTATGTATCTATCTGTACATGTATCCTGTGTATGATATCTATCCTGTACATGTATCCTGTGTATATATCTATCCTGTACATGTATCCTGTGTATGTATCTATCCTGTACATGTATCCTGTGTATGTATCTATCCTGTACATGTATCCTGTGTATGTATCTATCCTGTACATGTATCCTGTGTATATATCTATCCTGTACATGTATCCTGTGTATGTATATATATCCTGTACATGTATCCTGTGTATATATCTATCCTGTACATGTATCCTGTGTATATATCTATCCTGTACATGTAACCTGTGTATGTATCTATCCTGTACATGTAACCTGTGTATATATCTATCCTGTACATGTATCCTGTGTATGTATCTATCCTGTACATGTATAATGTGTATATATCTATCCTGTACATGTATCCTGTGTATATATATATCCTGTACATGTATCCTGTGTATAATCTATCCTGTACATGTATCCTGTGTATGTATCTATCCTGTACATGTATCCTGTGTATGTATCTATCCTTACATGTATCATGTGTATATATCTATCCTGTACATGTATCCTGTGTATGTATCTATCCTGTACATGTTATCCTGTGTATGTATCTATCCTGTACATGTATCCTGTGTTTGTATCTATCCTTACATGTATCCTGTGTATGTATCTATCCTGTACATGTATCCGTGTATGTATCTATCCTGTACATGTATCCTGTGTATGTATCTATCCTGTACATGTATCCTGTGTTATATATCTATCCTGTACATGTATCCTGTGGTATGTATCTATCCTGTACATGTATCTGTGTATATATCTATCCTGTACATGTATCCTGTGTATGTATCATATCCTGTACATGTATCCTGTGTATGTATTCTATCCTGTACAATGTATCCTGTGTATGTATCTATCCTGTACATGTATCCTGTGTATGTATCTATCCTGTACATGTATCCTGTGTATATATTCTATCCTGTACATGTATCCTGTGTATGTATCTATCCTGTACAATGTATCCTGTGTATGTATCTTATCCTGTACATGTATCCTGTGTATATATCTATCCTGTACATGTATCCTGTGTATGTATCTATCCTTTACATGTATCCTGTGTATATATCTATCCTGTACATGTATCCTGTGTATGTATCTATCCTGTACATGTATCCTGTGTATTATCTATCCTGTACATGTATCCTGTGTATGTATCTATCCTGTACATGTATCCTGTGTATTATCTATCCTGTACATGTATCCTGTGAATGTATCTATCCTGTACATGTATCCTGTGTATGTATCTATCCTTACATGTATCCTGTGTATATATATATCCTGTACATGTATCCTGTGTATATATCTATCCTGTACATGTATCCTGTGTATTATCTATCCTGTACATGTATCCTGTGTATATATCTATCCTGTACATGTATCCTGTGTATATATCTATCCTGTACATGTATCCTGTGTATGTATCTATCCTGTACATGTATCCTGTGTATGTATCTATCCTGTACATGTATCCTGTGTATATCTATCCTGTACATGTATCCTGTGTATGTATCTATCCTGTACATGTATCCTGTGTATATATATATCCTGTACATGTATCCTGTGTATATATCTATCCTGTACATGTATCCTGTGTATATATCTATCCTGTACATGTATCCTGTGTATGTATCTATCCTGTACATGTATCCTGTGTATATATCTATCCTGTACATGTATCCTGTGTATATATCTATCCTGTACATGTTATCCTGTGTATATATCTATCCTGTACATGTATCCTGTGTATAATCTATCCTGTACATGTATCCTGTGTATGTATCTATCTGTACATGTATCCTGTATATATCTATCCTGTACATGTATCCTGTGTATATATCTATCCTGTACATGTATCCTGTGTATGTATCTATCCTGTACATGTATCCTGTGTATATATCTATCCTGTACATGTATCCTGTGTATGTATCTATCCTGTACATGTATCCTGTGTATGTATCTATCCTGTACATGTATCCTGTGTATTTATCTATCCTGTACATGTATCCTGTGTATATATCTATCCTGTACATGTATCCTGTGTATGTATCTATCCTGTACATGTATCCTGTGTATGTATCTATCCTGTACATGTATCCTGTGTATATCTTTATCCTGTACATGTATCCTGTGTATATATCTATCCTGTACATGTATCCTGTGTATGTATCTATCCTGTACATGTATCCTGTGTATATATCTATCCTGTACATGTATCTGTGTATGTATCTATCCTGTACATGTATCCTGTGTATGTATCTATCCTGTACATGTATCCTGTGTATGTATCTATCCTGTACATGTATCCTGTGTATATATCTATCCTGTACATGTATCATGTGTATGTATCTATCCTGTACATGTATCCTGTGTATATCTATATCCTGTACATGTATCCTGTGTATGTATATCTATCCTGTACATGTATCCTGTGTATGTATCTATCCTGTACATGTATCCTGTGTATATATCTATCCTGTACATGTATCCTGTGTATATATCTATCCTGTACATGTATCCTGTGTATGTATCTATCCTGTACATGTATCCTGTGTATGTATCTATCCTGTACATGTATCCTGTGTATATATCTATCCTGTACATGTATCCTGTGTATATCTATCCTGTACATGTATCCTGTGTATATATCTATCCTGTACATGTATCCTGTGTATGTATCTATCCTGTACATGTATCCTGTGTATATATCTATCCTGTACATGTATCCTGTGTATGTATCTATCCTGTACATGTATCCTGTGTATATATCTATCCTGTACATGTATCCTGTGTATGTATCTATCCTGTACATGTATCCTGTGTATATATTATCCTGTACATGTACCTGTGTATGTATCTATCCTGTACATGTATCCTGTGTATGTATCTATCCTGTACATGTATCCTGTGTATATATCTATCCTGTACATGTATCCTGTGTATATATCTATCCTGTACATGTATCCTGTGTATGTATCTATCCTGTACATGTATCCTGTGTTTATCTATCCTGTACATGTATCCTGTGTATGTATCTATCCTATACATGTATCCTGTGTATATATCTATCCTGTACATGTATCCTGTGTATGTATCTATCCTGTACATGTATCCGTGTATATATCTATCCTGTACATGTATCCTGTGTATGTATCTATCCTGTACATGTATCCTGTGTATATATCTATCCTGTACATGTATCCTGTGTATGTATCTATCCTGTACATGTATCCTGTGTATGTATCTATCCTGTACATGTATCCTGTGTATGTATCTATCCTGTACATGTATCCTGTGTATGTATCTATCCTGTACATGTATCCTGTGTATATATCTATCCTGTACATGTATCCTGTACATGTATCCTGTGTATATATCTATCCTGTACATGTATCCTGTGTATGTATCTATCCTGTACATGTATCCTGTGTATATATCTATCCTGTACATGTATCCTGTGTATATATCTATCCTGTACATGTATCCTGTGTATGTATCTATCCTGTACATGTATCCTGTGTATGTATATATCCTGTACATGTATCCTGTGTATGTATCTATCCTGTACATGTATCCTGTGTATGTATCTATCCTGTACATGTATCCTGTGTATATCTATCCTGTACATGTATCCTGTGTATATCTATCCTGTACATGTATCCTGTGTATATATCTATCCTGTACATGTATCCTGTGTTGTATCTATCCTGTACATGTATCCTGTGTATAATATCTATCCTGTACATGTATCCTGTGTATATATCTATCCTGTACATGTATCTGTGTATATATCTATCCTGTACATGTATCCTGTGTATATATCTATCCTGTACATGTATCCTGTGTATGTATCTATCCTGTACATGTATCCTGTGTATGTATCTATCCTGTACATGTATCCTGTGTATGTATCTATCCTGTACATGTATCCTGTGTATGTATCTATCCTGTACATGTATCCTGTGTTATATCTATCCTGTACATGTATCCTGTGTATATATCTATCCTGTACATGTATCCTGTGTATATATCTATCCTGTACATGTATCCTGTGTATGTATCTATCCTGTACATGTATCCTGTGTATGTATCTATCCTGTACATGTATCCTGTGTATTTATCTATCCTGTACATGTATCCTGTGTATATATCTATCCTGTACATGTATCCTGTGTATGTATCTATCCTGTACATGTATCCTGTGTATATATCTATCCTGTACATGTATCCTGTGTATATCTATCCTGTACATGTATCCTGTGTATGTATCTATCCTGTACATGTATCCTGTGTATATATCTATCCTGTACATGTATCCTGTGTATATATCTATCCTGTACATGTATCCTGTGTATTATCTATCCTGTACATGTATCCTGTGTATGTATCTATCCTGTACATGTATCCTGTGTATATATCTATCCTGTACATGTATCCTGTGTATGTATCTATCCTGTACATGTATCCTGTGTATGTATCTATCCTGTACATGTATCCTGTGTATATATCTATCCTGTACATGTATCCTGTGTATATATCTATCCTGTACATGTATCCTGTTATGTATCTATCCTGTACATGTATCCTGTGTATATATCTATCTGTACATGTATCCTGTGTATGTATATCTATCCTGTACATGTATCCTGTGTATATATCTATCCTGTACGTGTATCCTGTGTATGTATCTATCCTGTACATGTATCCTGTGTATGTATCTATCCTGTACATGTATCTTGTGATATATCTATCCTGTACATGTATCCTGTGTATGTATCTATCCTGTACATGTATCCTGTGTATATATCTATCCTGTACATGTATCCTGTGTATGTATCTATCCTGTACATGTATCCTGTGTATGTATCTATCCTGTACATGTATCCTGTGTATATATCTATCCTGTACATGTATCCTGTGTATATATCTATCCTGTACATGTATCCTGTGTATGTATCTATCCTGTACATGTATCCTGTGTATGTATCTATCCTGTACATGTATCCTGTGTATTATCTATCCTGTACATGTATCCTGTGTATATATCTATCCTGTACATGTATCCTGTGTATATTCTATCCTGTACATGTATCCTGTGTATATATCTATCCTGACATGTATCCTGTGTATGTATCTATCCTGTACATGTATCCTGTGTATTATATAATCCTGTACATGTATCCTGTGTATGTATCTATCCTGTACATGTATCCTGTGTATGTATCTATCCTGTACATGTATCATGTGTATATATCTATCCTGTACATGTATCCTGTGTATGTATCTATCCTGTACATGTATCCTGTGTATATATCTATCCTGTACATGTATCCTGTGTATATATCTATCCTGTACATGTATCCTGTGTATATATCTATCCTGTACATGTATCCTGTGTATATATCTATCCTGTACATGTATCCTGTGTATGTATCTATCCTGTACATGTATCCTGTGTATGTATCTATCCTGTACATGTATCCTGTGTATGTATCTATCCTGTACATGTATCCTGTGTATGTATCTATCCTGTACATGTATCCTGTGTATGTATATATCCTGTACATGTATCCTGTGTATGTATCTATCCTGTACATGTATCCTGTGTATATATCTATCCTGTACATGTAACCTGTGTATGTATCTATCCTGTACATGTAACCTGTGTATATATCTATCCTGTACATGTATCCTGTGTATATATCTATCCTGTACATGTATCCTGTGTATGTATCTATCCTGTACATGTATAATGTGTATATATCTATCATGTACATGTATCCTGTGTATATATATATCCTGTACATGTATCCTGTGTATATATCTATCCTGTACATGTATCCTGTGTATGTGTGTATCCTGTACATGTATCCTGTGTATGTATCTATCCTGTACATGTATCCTGTGTATATATCTATCCTGTACATGTATCCTGTGTATATATCTATCCTGTACATGTATCCTGTGTATATATATCCTGTACATGTATCCTGTGTATATATCTATCCTGTACATGTATCCTGTGTATGTATCTATCCTGTACATGTATCCTGTGTATATATCTATCCTGTACATGTATCCTGTATATATATCTATCCTGTACATGTATCCTGTGTATATATCTATCCTGTACATGTATCCTGTGTATGTATCTATCCTGTACATGTATCCTGTGTATGTAATCTATCCTGTACATGTATCCTGTGTATATATCTATCCTGTACATGTATCCTGTGTATGTATCTATCCTGTACATGTATCCTGTGTATGTATCTATCCTGTACATGTATCCTGTGTATGTATCTATCCTGTACATGTATCCTGTGTATATATCTATCCTGTACATGTATCCTGTGTATATATCTATCCTGTACATGTATCCTGTGTATGTATCTATCCTGTACATGTATCCTGTGTATGTATCTATCCTGTACATGTATCCTGTGTATATATCTATCCTGTACATGTATCCTGTGTATATATCTATCCTGTACATGTATCCTGTGTATATATCTATCCTGTACATGTATCCTGTGTATGTATCTATCCTGTACATGTATCCTGTGTATGTATCTATCCTGTACATGTATCCTGTGTATATATCTATCCTGTACATGTATCCTGTGTATATATCTATCCTGTACATGTATCCTGTGTATGTATCTATCCTGTACATGTATCCTGTGTATGTATCTATCCTGTACATGTATCCTGTGTATATATCTATCCTGTACATGTATCCTGTGTATATATCTATCCTGTACATGTATCCTGTGTATATATCTATCCTGTACATGTATCCTGTGTATATATCTTCCTGTACATGTATCCTGTGTATGTATCTATCCTGTACATGTATCCTGTGTATAATATATCCTGTACATGTATCCTGTGTATGTATCTATCCTGTACATGTATCCTGTGTATGTATCTATCCTGTACAGTATCCTGTGTATGTATCTATCCTGTACATGTATCCTGTGTATGTATCTATCCTGTACATGTATCCTGTGTATGTTAATCTATCCTGTACATGTATCCTGTGTATGTATCTATCCTGTATATGTATCCTGTGTAATCTATCTGTACATGTATCTGTGTTTATATCTATCCTGTACATGTATCCTGTGTATGTATATCTATCCTGTACATGTATCCTGTGATATATCTATCCTGTACATGTATCCTGTGTATATATCTATCCTGACTGTTTGTATCCTGTGTATATATCTATCCTGTACATGTATCCTGTGTATATATCTATCCTGTACATGTATCCTGTGTATGTATCTATCCTGTACATGTATCCTGTGTATATATCTATCCTGTACATGTATCCTGTGTATATATCTATCCTGTACATGTATCCTGTGTATGTATCTATCCTGTACATGTATCCTGTGTATGTATCTATCCTGTACATGTATCCTGTTATGTATCTATCCTGTACATGTATCCTGTGTATTATCTATCCTGTACATGTATCCTGTGTATGTATCTATCCTGTACATGTATCCTGTGTATATCTATCCTGTACATGTATCCTGTGTATATATCTATCCTGTACATGTATCCTGTGTATATCTATCCTGTACATGTATCCTGTGTATATATCTATCCTGTACATGTATCCTGTGTATGTATCTATCCTGTACATGTATCCTGTGTATATATATATCCTGTACATGTATCCTGTGTATGTATCTATCCTGTACATGTATCCTGTGTATATATCTATCCTGTACATGTATCCTGTGTATGTATCTATCCTGTACATGTATCCTGTGTATATATCTATCCTGTACATGTATCCAGTGTATTATCATCCTGTACATGTATCCTGTGTATGTATCTATCCTGTACATGTATCCTGTGTATATATCTATCCTGTACATGTAACCTGTGTATATATCTATCCTGTACATGTATCCTGTGTATGTATCTATCCTGTACATGTATCCTGTGTATGTATCTATCCTGTACATGTATCCTGTGTATGTATCTATCCTGTACATGTATCCTGTGTATATATCTATCCTGTACATGTATCCTGTGTATATATATATCCTGTACATGTATCCTGTGTATATATCTATCCTGTACATGTATCCTGTGTATGTATCTATCCTGTACATGTATCCTGTGTATATATCTATCCTGTACATGTATCCTGTGTATGTATCTATCCTGTACATGTATCCTGTGTATGTATCTATCCTGTACATGTATCCTGTGTATATATCTATCCTGTACATGTATCCTGTGTATTTATCTATCCTGTACATGTATCCTGTGTATATATCTATCCTGTACATGTATCCTGTGTTTATATCTATCCTGTACATGTATCCTGTTTATATCTATCCTGTACATGTATCCTGTGTATGTATCTATCCTGTACATGTATCCTGTGTATATATCTATCCTGTACATGTATCCTGTGTATATCTATCCTGTACATGTATCCTGTGTATATATATATCCTGTACATGTATCCTGTGTATGTATCTATCCTGTACATGTATCCTGTGTATATATCTATCCTGTACATGTACCTGTGTATGTAACTATCCTGTACATGTAATCCTGTGTATATCTATCCTGTACATGTATCCTGTGTATGTATCTATCCTGTACATGTATCCTGTGTATATATCTATCCTGTACATGTATCCTGTGTATGTATCTATCCTGTACATGTATCCTGTGTATATACTATCCTGTACATGTATCCTGTGTATGTATCTATCCTGTTCATGTATCCTGTGTATATCTATCCTGTACATGTATCCTGTGTTATGTATCTATCCTGTACATGTATCATGTGTATATTATCTATCCTGTACATGTATCCTGTGTATATATCTATCCTGTACATGTATATCCTGTGTATATATATCCTGTACATGTATCCTGTGTAATATCTATCCTGTACATTTATCCTGTGTAATATCTATCCTGTACATGTATCCTGTGTATATATCTATCCTGTACATGTATCCTGTGTAATGTATCTATCCTGTACATTATCCTGTGTATGTATCTATCCTGTACATGTATCCTGTGTATGTATCTATCCTGTACATGTATCCTGTGTATATATCTATCCTGTACATGTATCCTGTGTATATCTATCCTGTACATGTATCCTGTGTATGTATCTATCCTGTACATGTATCCTGTGTATATATCTATCCTGTACATGTATCCTGTGTATGTATCTATCCTGTACATGTATCCTGTGTATATATCTATCCTGTACATGTATCCTGTGTATTACTATCCTGTACATGTATCCTGTGTATATATATATCCTGTACATGTATCCTGTGTATTATCTATCCTGTACATGTATCCTGTGTATATCTATCCTGTACATGTATCCTGTGTATGTATCTACCCTGTACATGTATCCTGTGTATGTATCTATCCTGTACATGTATCCTGTGTATATATCTATCCTGTACATGTATCCTGTGTATATATCTATCATGTACATGTATCCTGTGTATATATATATATATATATATATATATCCTGTACATGTATCCTGTGTATGTATCTATCCTGTACATGTATCCTGTGTATGTATCTATCCTGTACATGTATCATGTGTATATATCTATCCTGTACATGTATCCTGTGTATATATCTATCCTGTACATGTATCCTGTGTATGTATCTATCCTGTACATGTATCCTGTGTATATATATCTATCCTGTACATGTATCCTGTGTATGTATCTATCCTGTACATGTATCCTGTGTATGTATCTATCCTGTACATGTATCCTGTGTATATATCTATCCTGTACATGTATCATGTGTATATATCTATCCTGTACATGTATCCTGTGTATATATATATATATATATATATCCTGTACATGTATCCTGTGTATGTATCTATCCTGTACATGTATCCTGTGTATATATCTATCCTGTACATGTATCCTGTGTATGTATCTATCCTGTACATGTATCCTGTGTATATATCTATCCTGTACATGTATCCTGTGTATATATATATATATATATATATATCCTGTACATGTATCCTGTGTATGTATCTATCCTGTACATGTATCCTGTGTATATATCTATCCTGTACATGTATCCTGTGTATGTATCTATCCTGTACATGTATCCTGTGTATATCTATCCTGTACATGTATCCTGTGTATGTATCTATCCTGTACATGTATCATGTGTATATATCTATCCTGTACATGTATCCTGTGTATATATCTATCCTGTACATGTATCCTGTGTATGTATCTATCCTGTACATGTATCATGTGTATATATCTATCCTGTACATGTATCCTGTGTATATATATATATATATATCCTGTACATGTATCCTGTGTATGTATCTATCCTGTACATGTATCCTGTGTATGTATCTATCCTGTACATGTATCCTGTGTATGTATCTATCCTGTACATGTATCCTGTGTATGTGTGTATCCTGTACATGTATCCTGTGTATATATCTATCCTGTACATGTATCCTGTGTATATATCTATCCTGTACATGTATCCTGTGTATATATCTATCCTGTACATGTATCCTGTGTATATATCTATCCTGTACATGTATCCTGTGTATGTATCTATCCTGTACATGTATCCTGTGTATATATCTATCCTGTACATGTATCCTGTGTATATATCTATCCTGTACATGTATCCTGTGTATATATCTATCCTGTACATGTATCCTGTGTATATATCTATCCTGTACATGTATCCTGTGTATATATCTATCCTGTACATGTATCTATCCTGTACATGTATCCTGTGTATGTATCTATCCTGTACATGTATCCTGTGTATGTATCTATCCTGTACATGTATCCTGTGTATATATCTATCCTGTACATGTATCCTGTGTATGTATCTATCCTGTACATGTATCCTGTGTATATCTATCCTGTACATGTCCTGTGTATGTATCTATCCTGTACATGTATCCTGTATGTATCTATCCTGTACATGTATCCTGTGTATATATCTACTGTACATGTATCCTGTGTATATATCTATCCTGTACATGTATCCTGTGTATATATCTATCCTGTACATGTATCCTGTGTATTTATCTATCCTGTACATGTATCCTGTGTATGTATCTATCCTGTACATGTATCCTGTGTATGTATCTATCCTGTACATGTATCCTGTGTATGTATCTATCCTGTACATGTATCCTGTGTATGTATCTATCCTGTACATGTTCCTGTGTATATATATCCTGTACATGTATCCTGTGTATGTATCTATCCTGTACATGTATCCTGTGTATGTATATCTATCCTGTACATGTATCCTGTGTATATATCTATCCTGTACATGTATCCTGTGTATATATCTATCCTGTACATGTATCCTGTGTATATATCTATCCTGTACATGTATCCTGTGTATGTATCTATCCTGTACATGTATCCTGTGTATATATCTATCCTGTACATGTATCCTGTGTATGTATCTATCCTGTACATGTATCCTGTGTATATATCTATCCTGTACATGTATCCTGTGTATGTATCTATCCTGTACATGTATCCTGTGTATGTATCTATCCTGTACATGTATCCTGTGTATATATCTATCCTGTACATGTATCCTGTGTATATATCTATCCTGTACATGTATCCTGTACATGTATCCTGTGTATATATCTATCCTGTACATGTATCCTGTGTATGTAATCTATCCTGTACATGTATCCTGTGTATATATCTATCCTGTACATGTATCCTGTGTATGTATCTATCCTGTACATGTATCCTGTGTATGTATCTATCCTGTACATGTATCCTGTGTATGTATCTATCCTGTACATGTATCCTGTGTATGTATCTATCCTGTACATGTATCCTGTGTATATATCTATCCTGTACATGTATCCTGTGTATGTATCTATCCTGTACATGTATCCTGTGTATGTATCTATCCTGTACATGTATCCTGTGTATGTATCTATCCTGTACATGTATCCTGTACATGTATCCTGTGTATATATCTATCCTGTACATGTATCCTGTACATGTATCCTGTGTATATATCTATCCTGTACATGTATCCTGTGTATGTATCTATCCTGTACATGTATCCTGTGTATATATCTATCCTGTACATGTATCCTGTGTATGTATCTATCCTGTACATGTATCCTGTGTATATATCTATCCTGTACATGTATCCTGTGTATGTATCTATCCTGTACATGTATCCTGTGTATGTATCTATCCTGTACATGTATCATGTGTATATATCTATCCTGTACATGTATCCTGTGTATATATATCTATCCTGTACATGTATCCTGTGTATGTATCTATCCTGTACATGTATCCTGTGTATATATCTATCCTGTACATGTATCCTGTGTATGTATCTATCCTGTACATGTATCCTGTGTATGTATCTATCCTGTACATGTATCCTGTGTATATATCTATCCTGTACATGTATCCTGTGTATGTATCTATCCTGTACATGTATCCTGTGTATGTATCTATCCTGTACATGTATCCTGTGTATATATCTATCCTGTACATGTATCCTGTGTATATATCTATCCTGTACATGTATCCTGTGTATGTATCTATCCTGTACATGTATCCTGTGTATGTATCTATCCTGTACATGTATCCTGTGTATATATCTATCCTGTACATGTATCCTGTGTATATATCTATCCTGTACATGTATCCTGTGTATATATCTATCCTGTACATGTATCCTGTGTATGTATCTATCCTGTACATGTATCCTGTGTATATATCTATCCTGTACATGTATCCTGTGTATGTATCTATCCTGTACATGTATCCTGTGTATGTATCTATCCTGTACATGTATCCTGTGTATATATCTATCATGTACATGTATCCTGTGTATGTATCTATCCTGTACATGTATCATGTGTATATATCTATCCTGTACATGTATCCTGTGTATATATCTATCCTGTACATGTATCCTGTGTATGTATCTATCCTGTACATGTATCCTGTGTATATATCTATCCTGTACATGTATCCTGTGTATATATCTATCCTGTACATGTATCCTGTGTATATATCTATCCTGTACATGTATCCTGTGTATATCTATCCTGTACATGTATCCTGTGTATGTATCTATCCTGTACATGTATCTGTGTATATATCTATCCTGTACATGTATCCTGTGTATGTATCTATCCTGTACATGTATCCTGTGTATGTATCTATCCTGTACATGTATCCTGTGTATGTATCTATCCTGTACATGTATCCTGTGTATGTATCTATCCTGTACATGTATCCTGTGTATGTATCTATCCTGTACATGTATCCTGTGTATATATCTATCCTGTACATGTATCCTGTGTATGTATCTATCCTGTACATGTATCCTGTGTATGTATCTATCCTGTACATGTATCCTGTGTATATATCTATCCTGTACATGTATCCTGTGTATATATCTATCCTGTACATGTATCCTGTGTATATATCTATCCTGTACATGTATCCTGTGTATATATCTATCCTGTACATGTATCCTGTGTATGTATCTATCCTGTACATGTATCCTGTGTATGTATCTATCCTGTACATGTATCCTGTGTATGTATCTATCCTGTACATGTATCCTGTGTATATATCTATCCTGTACATGTATCCTGTGTATATATCTATCCTGTACATGTATCCTGTGTATGTATCTATCCTGTACATGTATCCTGTGTATGTATCTATCCTGTACATGTATCCTGTGTATGTATCTATCCTGTACATGTATCCTGTGTATGTATCTATCCTGTACATGTATCCTGTGTATGTATCTATCCTGTACATGTATCCTGTGTATGTATCTATCCTGTACATGTATCCTGTGTATGTATCTATCCTGTACATGTATCCTGTGTATGTATCTATCCTGTACATGTATCCTGTGTATATATCTATCCTGTACATGTATCCTGTGTATATATCTATCCTGTACATGTATCCTGTGTATGTATCTATCCTGTACATGTATCCTGTGTATGTATCTATCCTGTACATGTATCCTGTGTATGTATCTATCCTGTACATGTATCCTGTGTATGTATCTATCCTGTACATGTATCCTGTGTATATATCTATCCTGTACATGTATCCTGTGTATGTATCTATCCTGTACATGTATCCTGTGTATATATCTATCCTGTACATGTATCCTGTGTATGTATCTATCCTGTACATGTATCCTGTGTATGTATCTATCCTGTACATGTATCCTGTGTATGTATCTATCCTGTACATGTATCCTGTGTATGTATCTATCCTGTACATGTATCCTGTGTATATATCTATCCTGTACATGTATCCTGTGTATATATCTATCCTGTACATGTATCCTGTGTATGTATCTATCCTGTACATGTATCCTGTGTATGTATCTATCCTGTACATGTATCCTGTGTATGTATCTATCCTGTACATGTATCCTGTGTATGTATCTATCCTGTACATGTATCCTGGGTATGTATCTATCCTGTACATGTATCCTGTGTATATATATATATATCCTGTACATGTATCCTGTGTATATATCTATCCTGTACATGTATCCTGTGTATATATCTATCCTGTACATGTATCCTGTGTATGTATCTATCCTGTACATGTATCCTGTGTATATATCTATCCTGTACATGTATCCTGTGTATATATCTATCCTGTACATGTATCCTGTGTATGTATATCTATCCTGTATATGTATCCTGTGTATATATCTATCCTGTACATGTATCCTGTGTATGTATCTATCCTGTACATGTATCCTGTGTATGTATCTATCCTGTACATGTATCCTGTGTATGTATCTATCCTGTACATGTATCCTGTGTATATCTATCCTGTACATGTATCCTGTGTATATATCTATCCTGTACATGTATCCTGTGTATATATCTATCCTGTACATGTATCCTGTGTATATATCTATCCTGTACATGTATCCTGTGTGTATCTATCCTGTACATGTATCCTGTGTATATATCTATCCTGTACATGTATCCTGTGTATATATCTATCCTGTACATGTATCCTGTGTATATATCTATCCTGTACATGTATCCTGTGTATGTATCTATCCTGTACATGTATCCTGTGTATATATCTATCCTGTACATGTATCCTGTGTATGTATCTATCCTGTACATGTATCCTGTGTATGTATCTATCCTGTACATGTATCCTGTGTATATATATATATATCCTGTACATGTATCCTGTGTATATATCTATCCTGTACATGTATCCTGTGTATATATCTATCCTGTACATGTATCCTGTGTATATATATCATCCTGTACATGTATCCTGTGTATATCTATCCTGTACATGTATCTGTGTATGTATCTATCCTGTACATGTATCCTGTGTATATATCTATCCTGTACATGTATCCTGTGTATGTATCTATCCTGTACATGTATCCTGTGTATGTATCTATCCTGTACATGTATCCTGTGTATATATCTATCCTGTACATGTATCCTGTGTATGTATCTATCCTGTACATGTATCCTGTGTATGTATCTATCCTGTACATGTATCCTGTGTATGTATCTATCCTGTACATGTATCCTGTGTATATATCTATCCTGTACATGTATCCTGTGTATGTATCTATCCTGTACATGTATCCTGTGTATATATCTATCCTGTACATGTATCCTGTGTATATATCTATCCTGTACATGTATCCTGTGTATATATCTATCCTGTACATGTATCCTGTGTATATATCTATCCTGTACATGTATCCTGTGTATATATCTATCCTGTACATGTATCCTGTGTATGTATCTATCCTGTACATGTATCCTGTGTATATATCTATCCTGTACATGTATCCTGTGTATGTATCTATCCTGTACATGTATCCTGTGTATATATCTATCCTGTACATGTATCCTGTGTATGTATCTATCCTGTACATGTATCCTGTGTATGTATCTATCCTGTACATGTATCCTGTGTATATCTATCCTGTACATGTATCCTGTGTATGTATCTATCCTGTACATGTATCCTGTGTATGTATCTATCCTGTACATGTATCCTGTGTATGTATCTATCCTGTACATGTATCCTGTGTATATATCTATCCTGTACATGTATCCTGTGTATATATCTATCCTGTACATGTATCCTGTGTATGTATATCCTGTACATGTATCCTGTGTATGTATCTATCCTGTACATGTATCCTGTGTATATATCTATCCTGTACATGTATCCTGTGTATATCTATCCTGTACATGTATCCTGTGTATGTATCTATCCTGTACATGTATCCTGTGTATGTATCTATCCTGTACATGTATCCTGTGTATGTATCTATCCTGTACATGTATCCTGTGTATGTATCTATCCTGTACATGTATCCTGTGTATGTATCTATCCTGTACATGTATCCTGTGTATGTATCTATCCTGTACATGTATCCTGTGATGTATCTATCCTGTACATGTATCCTGTGTATATATATATCCTGTACATGTATCCTGTGTATATATCTATCCTGTACATGTATCCTGTGTATATATCTATCCTGTACATGTATCCTGTGTATATATCTATCCTGTACATGTATCCTGTGTATGTATCTATCCTGTACATGTATCCTGTGTATGTATCTATCCTGTACATGTATCCTGTGTATGTATCTATCCTGTACATGTATCCTGTGTATTATCTATCCTGTACATGTTATCCTGTGTAATATATCTATCCTGTACATGTATCATGTGTATATATCTATCCTGTACATGTATCCTGTGTATGTATCTATCCTGTACATGTATCCTGTGTATGTATCTATCCTGTACATGTATCCTGTGTATATATCTATCCTGTACATGTATCCTGTGTATGTATCTATCCTGTACATGTATCCTGTGTATGTATCTATCCTGTACATGTATCCTGTGTATATATCTATCCTGTACATGTATCCTGTGTATGTATCTATCCTGTACATGTATCCTGTGTATGTATCTATCCTGTACATGTATCCTGTGTATATATCTATCCTGTACATGTATCCTGTGTATATATCTATCCTGTACATGTATCCTGTGTATGTATCTATCCTGTACATGTATCCTGTGTATGTATATATATCCTGTACATGTATCCTGTGTATATATCTATCCTGTACATGTATCCTGTGTATGTATCTATCCTGTACATGTATCCTGTGTATATATCTATCTGTACATGTATCCTGTGTATGTATCTATCCTGTACATGTATCCTGTGTATATATCTATCCTGTACATGTATCCTGTTATATATCTATCCTGTACATGTATCCTGTGTATGTATCTATCCTGTACATGTATCCTGTGTATGTATCTATCCTGTACATGTATCCTGTGTATGTATCTATCCTGTACATGTATCCTGTGTATGTATCTATCCTGTACATGTATCCTGTGTATATATTTATCCTGTACATGTATCATGTGTATATATCTATCCTGTACATGTATCCTGTGTATATATCTATCCTGTACATGTATCCTGTGTATGTATCTATCCTGTACATGTATCCTGTGTATGTATCTATCCTGTACATGTATCCTGTGTATATATCTATCCTGTACATGTATCCTGTGTATGTATCTATCCTGTACATGTATCCTGTGTATGTATCTATCCTGTACATGTATCCTGTGTATGTATCTATCCTGTACATGTATCCTGTGTATGTATCTATCCTGTACATGTATCCTGTGTATGTATCTATCCTGTACATGTATCCTGTGTATATATCTATCCTGTACATGTATCCTGTGTATATATCTATCCTGTACATGTATCCTGTGTATATATCTATCCTGTACATGTATCCTGTGTATATATCTATCCTGTACATGTATCCTGTGTATGTATCTATCCTGTACATGTATCCTGTGTATATATATATCCTGTACATGTATCCTGTGTATGTATCTATCCTGTACATGTATCCTGTGTATGTATCTATCCTGTACATGTATCCTGTGTATGTATCTATCCTGTACATGTATCCTGTGTATATATCTATCCTGTACATGTATCCTGTGTATATATCTATCCTGTACATGTATCCTGTGTATATATCTATCCTGTACATGTATCCTGTGTATGTATCTATCCTGTACATGTATCCTGTGTATGTATCTATCCTGTACATGTATCCTGTGTATATATCTATCCTGTACATGTATCCTGTGTATATATATATATCCTGTACATGTATCCTGTGTATATATCTATCCTGTACATGTATCCTGTGTATGTATCTATCCTGTACATGTATCCTGTGTATATATCTATCCTGTACATGTATCCTGTGTATGTATCTATCCTGTACATGTATCCTGTGTATATATCTATCCTGTACATGTATCCTGTGTATATATCTATCCTGTACATGTATCCTGTGTATGTATCTATCCTGTACATGTATCCTGTGTATGTATCTATCCTGTACATGTATCCTGTGTATATATCTATCCTGTACATGTATCCTGTGTATGTATCTATCCTGTACATGTATCCTGTGTATGTATCTATCCTGTACATGTATCCTGTGTAATATCTATCCTGTACATGTATCTGTGTATATATCTATCCTGTACATGTATCCTGTGTATATATCTATCCTGTACATGTATCCTGTGTATGTATCTATCCTGTACATGTATCCTGTGTATATATCTATCCTGTATATGTATCCTGTGTATATATCTATCCTGTACATTTTTCCTGTGTATATATATATCCTGTACAATTATCTGGAGCCATACATTAATATACTGAGGTGCACATTTACATGCAGGAGCTACACAAATACCGTTATATACCTTAGGAATGATTACACTGGTTAAAAACAGCTAGTGAAATGTATACACATTGTTAATGCTCTTTTAGATTAAACCACCTTGTTATGGGGACAGTGCGACGTTACACAACATATAATTACTTTCCTTATTGTGTATTACTTCCTCACCTTTTCTGATACTCCCAGGACTCTCCTCCTCCTTCACCTGCTGCTGGTCACTTATCTTCAGATCTTCTTGTTCAATCTTGGAGACAACTGGAGGCCTCACATCTAAAGGTCCTACACAGATAAACAGATTATAGATCTTCACCATTATAATTATTTACTATCAATCTAGTGTTTCTTTCTATCTGGGGGGCCGCATTCAAATGAATGTTTTTTAAGACACAAAGTATATGTCTATACTGGGAGCCAGGACGGGCATTACTTACAATATGATACCCTATATAGTCTCCAAGTAACCCTCATATAGCTTTAAATGATAAAGGGCTACTGACACCTATATATTCTGATACACTTATCATTAAGGGGTTACCGAAATAACCGTCCCTTATAAATTCCCATCAGGGACCTCAAAAACAGAGTTATATAATATATATAGGTGATTGCCCACATCATTACTACTCCCCAGTCTTTTTGCTCTTTATAAGAGTGTCTACCAGATCACAACTCTAATGCACTACATTATCTTTTCCATAATCTATAGCTGTCCAGATCTATATACACTGTATTAGATATAATAATCATTCTAAAGGGATTGAAATAAAGTCTTACTGGAAAATATTGGTTACTGACCTAATCCTCCCGATTCGCATTTTGCATAAGCTTCATTGACAACGCCTGTGTTGAAGCCTATGCGAAATGCATGTCAGGCTGTCGGATGACCACTTCCAGTGATTGCTAATTTGTTTGCTAAGTGTCTTCACTAGGGGACTGTTCCTTTAAATTCAGTCAGTATAAACCAGCACTTCCCCTTAAGACCTTATTTTAACCCGTTTAGAATGATAAGTATTCCTAAAAGAGTGTACACAGATCTTGTTTGTGTCTTACCCTGGGGCCTGAGACCTTACACTACCAGTTGTTGTTATATGTCACTCACCTTCACATGGATTGCAAGGAGTTACAATCTGCTGAATATCACTGTCTTCTTCTCCTCCTTCATCGTCTTCTTCCTCTTTAACTGTCACAATGTGCAGATTGTAATTCTCTAGACCTGTTTGTCCAATAGAGAATTCATTGTAACATGGTCTACAAATAAGAAGGGGAGGGGGCTCTCCTAGTTTTGATCACCAAAATAACATGGACTACAAACAACATGGTCTACAAACAAGAAGATGGTCTACAAACCAATAACATGGTCTACAAACAAGAAGGGGAGGGGGTTCTCCTAGTTTAGATCACCAAAAGTATATTGAGTAGACAGACAACATGTATTTGTAGGTGCCCTCACCTTGGGTACCTCATAGGGATGAGGTATAGTGTGCACGTTCGTCAATCAGACATAGTTGTTGGGAGGGCTCCGGTTGTCACTTCTCTCACTTGTACGAATAAAATCTGGTTATTTACCAAGATCACACTTTCACCCATGCATTCTACTATATTTTGGTGGGTATTGTTTTGTGCCCTAAATAAGCAGGCCAACCATACAATTTTATTGTAGAAAATGTCTTTATTATTCATAAAAAGTGGTAAATGAATTAGAAAATGTACATTGTACAAATATTGTCAATAAAAAAGGATGAGTGTGCGAGTCAACTCTCCATTTTATACAGTATTAATAGTACTGGCAGTGGTGGTAGCCACAACAAAAATACTAATAGTAAAAAGAGGTAGTTCTTAAAAAGATAATCTTAAAATAATAATATACAAACGCGTTTTGCCGCTTCTTCTGCGGCTTTATCAGTGTTTTACGGTATCCTAAAAAACATATATATATATATATATATATATATACACACATTAGTATGTGTCACGTATAACCTTAAAAATATCTATGTATATATATATGTATTGTTCAAGAAGATGGATATAATGCAAATATATACACAGTATATGAAAATTATAGTATAAAAAGTATTTCAAAATATGTATCATATATGAAGTAAAAGTACATATGATATACAAATAAAAACTTGAAATATCAACATGAAAAAAAAATGATGATACTAAACACATAAAATTATGCATTTAAAGCATCACTGAATATGGGTGTGTTATACAGCATTATTGTTTGGTGTGCTCAGTGAAAGTAATAGTAATATTAAGAAAAAAAAAATTCTAAAAACTTGACAAAAAAAAACTTAAAAAAAACAAAAAAAAAGGTGTAGGATAGAGATAGAGTAATATCTCTACAAATATCTCTGTGTGTTGATGTATATGTGTTCACATGTAATTATGTTCAAGATAAAATGATTACCCTGTGTATTTATAGATACATAAAATTAATAATACATAATACATAGCAAATTCTCCCAGGACTCCATTGAGCGGATCCACTAGTAATAGTGATAGTAGGATCATATGGATTAGTATATCCAGGCACTTGGTGGTATATGGGTGACCCAATAGTAAGAAACAGAAAAGGAAAACTGCAAAAGAGAAATTTGTGAGGAAAAGATAA
Organism: Discoglossus pictus; assembly: GCA_027410445.1. Classification (NCBI taxonomy): domain Eukaryota; kingdom Metazoa; phylum Chordata; class Amphibia; order Anura; family Alytidae; genus Discoglossus; species Discoglossus pictus. The sequence continues at coordinate 63,437 of JAPZIH010001080.1, forward strand.
ATAACCGGGACATTATGATTCTAAAAATGCTGCTAAATCTATGTCTCTATTGAGGCCATCTGGCTCTAGGGTCCCCATTAAGTGGATCCACTTTGTCTCTGTGCGCCTCAAAGCGAGTATCCTATTTCCA